>JAUBNY010001103.1:181644-195684 GCA_032275445.1 Crypturellus soui | reverse complement strand
ACCATGGCGCGACCGCCGCCCGCTCCGCCCGCGCCGCGGCCCGCCCCGCCGTGCTCAGTGGGCCGCGCGCGGGGGCGGTGCTGCCGCAGCCGCGCGCCCATTGGCTGCGGCGCCGCGGCCCAACGGGGCTTTAACGGGGCAGCGCCTGCGCACGGCGCGGGGCGGGGCGGAGGCACCGGACGGGGCAGCGCGGCGGGAGCGCGGGCCGTGAGACCCGTCCCCGGGAGGGAGGGAGCGGCCCGCAGCCGCCGGGTGCAGCCGCAGCGGCCGGGTGCAGCCGCAGCGGCCCCACGGCGGGCAGCGCTGCGGCAAGAGCGCTGCAGCGACCCAGCGGGGCACGTAGGCGGTGCTCGCCCCGGGGGCACCCTCGAGCACCCCTCCTCCCCTCGCACTGTTCACATATGGGCACAGGTGAAGAAGCACACAGCAGATGTAGAGAAGGGAGCTGTGTTATGTATAATCTCTCCCCTAGGATATATCCTACTAAAGCCGAATAACCTATTAGCAGTAAAGTTTAGCTTAATACAGTGGTAGACTACTTGCTACCTTTGCAGTTGAGGGATGTCATATTTTTTCCCTTTCAAATAAGCTGTGACTACATCCTTTCCCTTTTCCACATTTAAAATTGCATTACAAAGAGCAGTATAACGATTTTGAACTGTTTAGGGCATGTGTTTCTGTATTTATCTTGTACCTTGCATGAATACATTATCAACTATATTATGAAGTTTAAGGCAGGACACTAGAGGATGATTAAGTGCATCATTATTTTAGCAGTTCCTACTGCACCATCAGTTAGCATAAACTAAACTGTTATTAAGTCTCTCCCTCCTCCCTGCTTGCATTACTGCAGTAACCGTTTCCTCCCACCACCCCACACATTACCTGCTCCGTTTCAGCATCATTTCAGGCCTTGCCTGCAACTGCAGCAGGAAGGGGCCGCCGAGCTGACTGCAGCCCAGGTGCCCGCAGCCCCCAGACCGCAGGAGCTGCTCCCAGCCTCAGCACAGGCCTCCCCCAACCTGTGGCCTAGGCCCTAGGGGAGCAGTTAAGGTGCCCTCCATGAACTCACATTTTTATTGGGTAGCACCACCACCACCTACAATTGTTGGGCACAGCAGATTTCAACCTGACACCCAATCTTTACTACTTGGTCTTTCATAATAAACACAGAGGTGGGACCTATATACTTGCAAGTAAAACTCCTACCCTATGATGAAGATATTGGGGGGGGGGGGGGGGGGGGAATGTTACAAAAATTAGAATTTACTTTACTATTTAGGAAGATCTGTACACAACATGAAAATAACCAAGTCATATAGAGACTAAAGCCATGGTTCGCCCGCGGATCTTTTCTACCAACACATTCAACATCTGCACAGAACTCCTATGCTTCTGTTGACACTCACTTGCCTTAATTGCCTACAAAATAAGACTAGAAATAACTTACATGGAAAATAGTTTCAATTACTTATCTTTCATTAAGGCTTTTCATGATAGTCCTTTTGCCCTAAAACACCTGTAAGACTAGAAGTGTGTAATTTAACAGGGATATATCAAGAAGGCCATCCTGACTCCAAGATGCTCAACTAAACCCTCTTAAGTGACCAAGACACAACAATACTGCTGTGAAAGCCTCACTGTGACAGGAATGCATTACCCACAGCCAATACAAGGAAACTTGAAATAGTACTTGCCTTGCATTTGCAGCTGCTTACAGATCCTGCTGTCTCTCCCATGACTATTCCTCTCTTCCTTCTCTTCTTTGGTTTAACCTGCTGTTCTTTTACAAACTACATTCTCACAACATTATGGGAGGATTTCAACATTTCGTTTATCACATTTTTTAATTTTTCAGACTAACATATGGGCTGCCTTTATTGTATTTTCCCACAAGGATAAAGAATTTCAGTTTTAAACTATCTTGACAAATTCATATCAAAATGCTTCTCTACACTTGAGACAAACTAAAAAACCCTTACAGTCTTCCTCAACAACCCCAAGTAAATTCTTAAGCTTCAGTTGCACAAGTTCAAGTAAATCCAGCAAACACAAATGTGACATTATATAATATTGTACCAGTTTATTTACCTGACCTCAATGTACAATTTTCAATACCTCATTCTGAGGTATGACTATTCTCCATAAATAATATTAATTTGAGGTTCACTAGATTCAACATGCCAAGACTTGTTTATTCCCTCTTTGTAGCACCCTTGTACAGCATTTTAGATGCAAAAGCAGGAAGCTCCACCTAGTTCACCCAAGTTATATTACTTGTGTTTGCACTAAAAGCAAACAGGAAATTCCCTCGTGTTCTTAAGTTCTGTTTGTACAACTCATGTGAATCATTTCTGTAAGATTAGGCAATACACTATCCTTGAGACACTAGGTATTGTGTTTTGGTGTGAAGAGTTTAGAACACCATGTCACACAGCACAATTTCTTTTTTAAAAAAAAAAAAAATCTCTGGTTTGTGAATAAAGTACACAAATAGTAACTCATTTAATTAAAAACAAGTTTATTCTGCTAAAGTGTTCTTACTCTGGAGAGCAGCTCAACAAACCCTTTCATCTCGCCAGACTCCAAGTCTGCACAATGAGTGCACTCAGAGCCTCCATCCTCCCACCCCACAAGGAGCACATCTTTCTGTCCTTCCCTTTGCCAGGGAGCTAAGTACATGGATTAGGACATTGCTTTCTCTTGGATTGCCACTATGTGACTGGGGACTACAACATACAGTCATCTATAAGCTCTAAGTATCATTAAAAACAGTCTTTTTAAAAAAGATCATTCTATATCATTTCCCTGCTACTCTAATTGGCATTATATACAGCATGCAGATCCACCTTTCACAGAGTCCTTTGAACTCTTCACTGCAGCATGAGTTTGTTTTTCACTTAGTCTTCCTTAAAACCAGGAGATTAACTTTGGTTTCTATTACCTGCAACAAAAAAAAAACATACTAAGTTGGTATTCTTCACTCCTGCACCTATCATATCTAGTAACTACTTGTCTGCGGACGACCAAGGAGAGGGCTGCATTTTGCCCGTAACAGGCAGGACCCGGATTTCAAATTCTGGCGGGCTCTCTCAAACACAAGGGCTATTGCCATCTGCATCATAACTCTACTCTTATATCTATAGCAGCACAAGCACGTGAAAGACAGGAGCTAAGAGAAGAAAAAAAAAAAAAACAAACAAACAAACAAAAAAACCATCTCACACATCTCAAATCCAAGCCAAGTCACTTCCACATGACTTGAACACCCTGGTGTATTAGCTGCATGTGGCAGGGAGCTTCCCAAAATGAAGTAAATGCTGAGTGATGCACAGCAACCAGACCATGCTCACACCTTGCAAGATCACACAACCAATTCTTCTCTGTAACCTGCTCCCCGCTATCAAACACACTTTCTACTACATTATGTGACATAGGCCCTGCTCAGTTCAGTTTAGTATAACAGATAGAACTGGGAAGCCCAAGAGGCAGGATTATGTCCAAGGTAGACCTAGCCTTTACCTCCCATGGAAGAGACAGAAGGAATCTTCTTTCCACAGATCAGGCAGACACTACATAGAACTAACCCTGGTTACTGAAATATTCAAACTTACCTTCTTTAAGGGGGGTTTTGGGAGGTATATTTTCCTTGCTGTCATGCTGGAAAGCTTTAGAGGGATCAAACCTTCTAATGCCCTGAACTGCATAGAGCTGCTCCTGAAGATCTCTGCTTGTTTGCTTCTCTTTTGCTAACAGTGCACGCAGTTTTGAGACATCCTAGTAGGGAAAAAGGTACTTCAGAAAATAATAACAGGAAGAAAGCATGCTGCATTACTTGTTCTAGCAATACCCAGAAAGACTAATTAACACACACCTAGATATTTTAAAGTGAAGACGTTAAGACCATTATATAACCCCACTAGGCAGTATAGTAGCTTGAAGCCCCAAGTGGCCAATACCTTATGTAATGCTTTCAGCAGACAGCTTGGAAAGCCTCAAATCTCCAAACAAGTCAGAAAAACAGCCAGGCTAAATGCCAGACTAGTTAGCACCTGTGATCTTCTATGTCATTTATCTAGTCCAAGATGATGTTTCTAGAGACATGAACCCACTACTCATTGTAATCTAGCACCCACCCCAGCCCAAAGAAAATATCTGTCATGTAATTTAAACACATAAAGGACAAGCTCCCCACACAAGGGTAAAACAGTCTGTAAATACTTAGAAGAATGATCAAGAGCATCAACAGGTTCCAAATTTTGACAATTTAACAAACCTGTTTCAGGTGTGTATTTTCATCCTTCAGCTTCATAACATGCTTGATCTTTTGCTTTTGGTTCTGATGGCCAAGCAGTTTAGCATATGCATCACTCAGTTTGTTCAGTTCTTCTTGAGCTGCACCATTCTCATTTAAGAGAGCATTTTTCTCTGCTTCAAATGCATCTAATTGTTGCTGGAAGATAATATGAATTATTTTAAATCTTTAGGTAGTAAAAAATACTGAACTAAAATTTAAATTGGTTTAGAAAGTATAGCTGCTCCATGGGCAGTAGCTACAGAAGCCACTGTAGGGTAAATGTCTCAGAAGACCAAAGAGCATGTTGACCTGGACAGTACTTCTTGAAAGTTCTTCAGTCAACTGCACAAAACTGAGATAATAACAGGCATGTATTTTGTGATTCACCTGAAAAGGCTTAGTTTTGTTGTGCAAATCTTCATAAAGAGTCTTCCAGGTCTTTATCTCTTCTTCTAACCTGGAGTTCACATCTTCATTTCTGTTTTTCCTAAAATGACAGACAGTTACCTGATCTACATATGGTAGAAAACTCGGGGCATTTCTTCCCTGTCCAGCTTATGTACCATCCTACACAAGATGAGTTTGAGCAAAGTTACCTATATCTTTCCTCTTCACAATTTTTCAGGTCTTCCGCTTGCGTTTCCAGCTTTTGCTGAAGTTTATTCATTTCTGCAAGGTAACACTCCTTGGCTCTCTCCATTTCTGTTTCTTTCAGTGCCAGCTTTGTCTGGGCTTCTAAAAGCATCCTGAGGAAAAGATCATTGATCTTGAATGAACCCTCAAATTATTTTCCAATTCCAAATTGTAAAACAAGTATTCGTATTTGAAATGCCATTAGAAAAACAACTTGAACCAAGGCTTCCTATCTTTAACTGCTTAATCCTTTAGCTTTTCATTAGACATTTCATCTGACTTCATGCAAATGGAGCATGATTTTAAATACCTAAGTGTAAGCTATATCCAGAAAGGATGGTTTGTAGAAGTTGAGTTCAATAATTCAGTCAAAATCTATATCCAGATGTTGCCTTCCCTCTCCTCCTTCAAGTAACCTCAGCTATTTGTTTTAATGTTGTGGAGACAAAGTATCTTCCCCTGCCATACCCAAGAAACAGCAAATCCAGCAGGAGATAAATTCTACTGTTGTCATCAGCTCCAGGCCACAGTGAACAAGAAGGGAGTAACAAAGCAGCAACATTATGGCTAGTGTTTTGAAGCAAGCACAAGTAAGCTCCAATTGTGGATAACCCTAAAGTATTAGCCAAAGCTAAAAAGACATTTTGTTATCAAAACATTTCTTTTATAAACCATAGGTATATCCAGCCCAATTAAACACCCAATTCAGATGGGCAAAACAAGTACTTTTTTCTTTATGAACACCTCAAAATCTACAGTGGCAAGGGGAGGAAATATTAACTTTCGAGTGCTGATTTTAGTTGATAGAGCACTACATACAGCTGTAGGTAAGAGGGCAAGCCTCAGCTAGCATTCTTCAGCTTCACCAAGTTTGTGGACTCCATACCTTGCACATTCTTCTTTTGCTTTGCTTTGAGTGTATTCTGCTTCCTGTAGTAACTGTAAAGTATCTTCACCTACTTTTTTCTGGCTGGCAACCTCTCCTTTCAGTGAGGTGTTCTCCAATTTAAGACTGGATATTTCCTCAGATGTTGTTTTTTTGTAGCTGGAATAAATAAAAAAAAAAAAAAAAAAAACACATAAAGAACTTAAGGCCTGAAGCTGTTGGTCTGTTTGGTGGCTGATGAAAGCAATACAAGCATCCAAAATTTTTGCATTGAACTACAGCAGCAATCTGTTATTACGTTTGCCAGAATAAGAGACTGATTTCCATAAAATCATGAGAAACTACACCAAAATACCATACTCTGTTTTCCCTTTAAAACCATCTATATCTGAAGCCTGGACCAGAAAATATCCTGCTTGACCCTGTAGGGATGCTTTTGCACACTTGCAAAAACTCTTAACCCTAAAATATAGTTCCAGCCTGCATCTTGGCAAGGGAGATCTGCAGTAATTCCCTCCTCATGTGCATCTGTCAGCAGGCCAACAAGATGATGTCTAGTGACTTTAGAGCTCAAATCCTCCCAAGTGACTGTACACAACATGCTCAGTTGTTTTGCACAGTATCATGGAGAAGATGCACTCCACACTCAAGTTACTTTCAACAACTTGAGGAAAATATTAATTCACTCCAAGTTCTATGTTTGAGCAGGAAATGATTTTGAAAAAGCCTTTAGCACACTCATGACAACCAATTACAATTATCACCAAGGTTCAAGAGCAGTTAATATTGTACTTGGTTACACTTTGGAGGAGCAAACAGCCAGCTCCATGAACCTATGGCTAGACACTGAACAGCTCACTACTCTGGCCTAGTGTGCAGGAACCCTAAGACCATGTAGTGCTGAGTAATAAGGCACACACTTGAAAAATTTTCATTTAAGAGAAAGCTGATTCCAGATCTCAGTGGAATTCAATACCTTTCAAATTCAGCAATAGTCTTTCCAAGTTTATGCAGTGTATTGCTGTGCTCTTCCTGGATTTGCAAGATAGCATTCCTGTGCATTTCTCCAAGTTGCTCCAAATCATGATTCTTCCTGAAACACAAGTCAGTATTCTATATTGGAGGCAAGTAAGCTTCAAGGGCAGTCCTGTTAGCAGTTACTGTGCTTAAGATTTGCTGTGGCTTCAGTACATGAATTTTTACACAAATCACTAAGTTCCCTATCACAGCTTTTCAAGCATGCCAATACCATCTTCACATGAAATTCAAATTTCAAATAATTACCCCCAAAGAGCTGTAGAAAATTTTCCTTTTAGTCCTTTCTAGGAATCTTTAAGGAAGTGACAAAGAAAAAACAGCTTTCTTAAAATGACTGATAAAGCCTTCCCTATCGAGTGCCCTCTCCACTCCCGTATTGAATGGGAGCATTCAATACAACCCTGGGGTAGCTGACCCTTAGGAGAAACAGGATATTATGACAACACTGCAGATTGAGCCTGTCTCACTATGCTACTTAGGCAATTTCATATCCAAACAATTTTCAACAGATTCAACATGACTCAAATGAATTTTATCCCATTTTCATGGTTTAGCAACTAGCAAGAAAAATTTCTCTGTTCAGATTTCTTAAAAGCCCTATTGAGGCTTAAAACCTTTTTCCCTATTTTTAATATTTTTGTAAAAGCTCTAGATTCAAGCAGGTGTTTTTTTTTTGTTTGTTTGTTTTTTTTTTTTTTTTTTTTTTTTTTTTTTTTTACAGACCCTTTCAATTTTACTTCCATCTGAGCAAGCTCAGAAGCTTGAGATTTGGTTTCTTGTTCCAATCGCTTCACCAGCTTCTCAGCTTTCTTCTCCTTCTCATGCAACTTATCCAGCTCATCCATGGCTCCTTTCAGCTCTTCTTCCAGGAAAAGCCTCTCCTTTGTTACCTCTTCTTGAAAATCTAGTAATTTCTGGCGCATCAACGCAGAGGATTCCTGTAGACCAGAGGCAAGGATTTTTTAACTACTGGTACTTAGTTCTAGTCTACATGCATATAAGCTTTTAATTTACAAGACTTAAGTGTAAAACTACGTAAAGAAAAACAGCATTTGGCACAGCAGAGCTGTGATTCTTACCAAGACATTAGAACATGCAATTTCTGCCAGCATTAGCTGTTTATCTCCCATCATTTAGACTGTTAATCCAGCAGTCTATATGTAATCCAAATTAGAGTCTTTTATACTAGTGATTTAACGAGTCAAAAGCAAAAACAACAACAAAAAAAAAAACCACCACCAGCTGCAGAGTTATTTACCCTTTCTTCTTGCAGTTGAGAGAGAATATCCTCTTGTTTCTTAAGCAAGTTTCCATGCTCCTGGTCTCCCAAGAGAATTCTTTTTTTCAGGTCTTCTATTTCAGTACTCATACTCTGGTATTTCTCTCTGCTCTCAGAAGACTCTTTCTCTGTGGAGAGAAGTTGCCAGTATAATAGACTCACGCTTCTCTATCTTCCGAGTACTACACACATTCATAATAGTACTTCCATTCCAGCTTTAAAACTCATTAGACAAGGGAAAACACCTTCCACCCACCCTTCATAAGTGGCAGAAACTTGAGATTAGTATTCATTATAGATATCTTAATCACAATTAGCCTTTAGAACAGCAATCTAGTTGGGGAGAAATAACTAAACATGACAGGAGGAAAAAAAACAAAAAACAACAACAACAACAAAAAAACGTCTTCTACGTAGTACAATCACCAGGCAGCAAAGTGGTATAGAAAGCTGAGTACTAATGCTGGGCCACCTTTTTTATTTTATGTGGAAAGGTCACAGAGATAAAAATGTTCCTAGGCATATTCCCAACGCCTCAATTTTAACATATACCCTAACACATTGAAGCCATTTAGTGCTACCTGTCAGTGATGTGTAAAGTATAAGTCAGGTAATTTTCAGATTAGTGGCCATCCTATCGGGTCAACAATTTTTATTTCCATAAAATCCACCTTAGCAACCCTCTACAGAAGGCTTGGTTTTGACTTAATAGGTCACATTGCACCTCGTTAATTTCCATACTGATTAACATGTGCTGGGCTGTTTTCAACCAGGACTTAGAAACACTACACTCAAACCAGTCTGCATTAACATTTTAAAGCAAACCTATCTGAAAAGGTGCAACTGAGATGTCCAAGTGCTTCTTACCTATACCAACAAGATACAAGTACTAGCAAATACCTTTCTCCTGTTCAAGCAGCTGACACCTTTCATTAAGTTCTTTTATCAGTTTATATGACTCTTCTTCTTTGCTTTTAAGAGAATCCCTTAGGATCTTTATGTCTTGATCTTTCTTTATTAGCATCTCTTCCATCTGGGCAACATCCAGTTTGTATTTTTCTGCTGTTTCTGCAACACTACTGTAGTAAAAAAATCAGTTGTGTTAGCACTGGATTTGATTGGTGAGTTTATTCTTTACTACCAAAGAAGAAATAGCTTTATTGAAAAAGGGACCAAATAGGTTTGCATAATGACCAAATTCAATAGCGTGTCAACCTTGACATACTTCCCCCAAACCAGTTATTGCATATGAAAACAAACTACTTGTAATGAAGTGTGATTTATTTCAACATCAACATAAATTTCAGAGAAATTCATTACATTCTAGGATTCTATGATACTCTTCCACTAAATTGCTGAGAGAAGGATAGACATTTGGAAACATCTTAAAATTCCTTTCCATTATTTGTAGGAAAAACTAACAAGTAAACAAACACCAAAATCCCCAGCTTTTCCCCTCTCCAATCCAATACTGCTACGTAACTCCTGCTGTAGTTCTATATACAGCCATCACCAGGGCTTAATCTCTCAGTTTAATTCGCCCAATCCTTTCCAAGAAAGGTGTTCTATTTACCTGAGCTCTGTGATATATTCCAGGAGCTTTTCAGTGTCAGACTTTTCTTCAATCTTTTCTTTCTCAGTAGCAGATCTAAAACCAGACAGTTCAATGACTGCTTAAACACAGAAGAACTGAAAGCTGTTTGACTGCAGATAGGATGACATCCTTGCATCACAAGTTACTGACCCTTAACATATGCTCTCCATAATCCAGTTGGTGTGACAAACTGATAGTGACCGTGAGGAAGCACCTGCCCTATTTCATGGTTTGTTGCTATTGCACATCCTCTTCCCATTTTTACCAAAGATGCTGAGCCATATTTTATTATCAGTTGCACTGGAGGGGCTTTATTCATTAAGTAACTTGCCTTTGTTAATTGCACTGTACACATTATCAGCTTGATATATTTTCAATTTAAAATGGGTAATAAAATGCCTGTTGATATTTGAGCACTTGGACACTGCAGATCACCTTCTAAAACATAACATAGCTATATGATGCAACCCAACAGGCATAGCAACTGCCCGTTAATACTCTTACCTATAGTGATTTTCTTACCTGACTTTTGTCAAACACCTGGGTTCTGAATTAGCATCTCTGCTCCAGTTCTAATACTTTATCCTTCCTACTTGTTCCTAATTTGTCTAGTCTAATTGCATTAGACACACAAGTATTAAATGTACAGATGTGCCTTGTAACCAGATTATCTGGTTAAAAAAGGCTTATCTCCCTTGCTTACCCTAGACCAAAATACAAGACTATACCTTTTTTAATAATAATAATAATAAAAAAAAAAAATAAAAGAGGAACAGGCACTTTCATGTTATGGCTATAAAAATGCAAGAATTCCTAAAACATTTTGGCCTAAAACGTCTTCCAGGTCATCTATACAAATAACCATTCCCTCTCAATAGAGAAATAGCCTGTATTTTCCCTGAGGTATCAGTGCTTACAGTACACGTTTACGCTGAACATATCAGTATTCAGCACAGCTGGCAGATACAACACCAAAATCAATTCCCTTCCTGATTACTTACAGTTTTTCTTCCAACTGTGCTACTTTTCCTTTAGAATGTTCTAGATTCCTCTGTACTTGCTGCAACTTGATTTCCATATCTTCCTGCTTTGCAAGAGCAGTCTAAAAGAAAACCAATAAAAAATTAGCAGCCAAGGATTACCACCAAAATGAACTTGTTAAAATTAATATTCTACAAGACAGTGGTAAACTGACACTAGCCTGTGCAGTAATGAGGATCCTACCTTTTCCTTCACATCTCTCTTGTTTCTGAGCTTCATTAATTCCAAGCATAGGCTGCTCATTTTCTTCTGCATGCCATCCTCAGACAGCTAGTTGGAAATAAAAAAAAAGAAATATATATAAAAATAAAAATAAAAAGTGAACATAACTCCCTCATTTGAATTTTTTTTCCAGAACCACTTAATTCAGTCTAACCCTTCCATCAACACCGCTAATCTCCAGCTGCCCTCAGGACACACATTTGCAGGCCCAGTTTCATCTTTAGACAGACATGGACAAAAGGCTAAATTTGAGATGCTCTGCCCTGGAGCAGGGAAGGGGCAAGTGTGAGAACAGATGCTGATTCCTACTGCCAACAGCTACAGATGACTGCAGAATACAGTAAATAATAGGCAAGTCACAGCAAAAAAGAGCTCAGTTTTTTGACAGTACCTTTGATTTTAATAATTCATTTGTTCTTGTTAGTTCAAGAAGCTGTTTTTTCAGGCATGCTACATTTGCCAAGAGAGAAGTTTTCTCTTGCACTGCAGCAGTCAGCTTGGCTTCAGTCTTGGCAAAATCTTCATCCAAGGCCTGAAGTTTTTTATCCTGTTCTCCACGCTCTCTCACTAATGCACGAATCTGGAACAAAATTGGTATTTACAAGGAATGACAGGCAGAAATTAACAGAGTATTACACCTTTTCTGTAATATTCCTGTAAAGGCTGAGTACAAACAGCTTGAACTTAGGTCATTCATGAGGAGAGAGAAAAAAAAATTACTGTCATTCTAAACCACTGCAAGGTATTCCAAAACTTCAGCCTGCAGCAGAACTCAACTTTCCTCTCTAGTGAAGATATTAAAAAAATATATAGAACTTGACATCTGAGCAACATGAAGTAGACATGATACCAGCACCAAGAAGGGAGTGCTAACTAATCTAAATCTAAGTTAAGTCAATTATATAAAAAAATTTCAGCAGAAAGTTGTTTGATAAAACCAGTATCATATAAAGTTGCATAAAACCCTTCCTTTCTTGTTTAGGGGATGAGCTGCAGAGCTGTTCTGGGTCAGTAAGAATACAGGTAATTACATTCCATTAACAAAATCAATTTTTTCTACTTGAAATAATATTTAAGAACCTCTATTCTGCACAGAACTGTTCACCAGCAACTTATATATTACATCAGAGAGACAAGTTCTGCCAGCTTGTAGCCTTCATTACAGGAGAATTGTGCTCATACAATGTATTCTTACCTCCTTCTCCAGTGTCTTCTGCTTCTTTTTCTCTTTCATAAGCATATGATCTCTTCTAGGCTTAGAACTTCCACTGGCTGGCTTTTGGGAATATAACCATTACAATCATTTAAATTATATTTACAATTCACTCCAAGAAGGTAGCATATGGGATTTTACTAGGTTCTACAGTACTAAGTATCATCAATTCAAGCACTTCCCTGGTGCCTGCTTATTTAACACAGTGAAGTAGGAAGGTAGATGCCATTGTATACCCAGCAGTATTTAACAGTAACTCTAAAAAGAGACTATGGGTTCTTATCCAGTCACACTAAGAATTAGACACAAAGTTATCTTTAGCTGGAATTAGTACTATCAGAGTCAGAACAATAGGAAGTCTTACTATTGATGCAAGAGATCCAAGTCTCCTTCCTGTTACAGGAGTAGACATATTCTTCTCACTGCTCAGGTTTGAGGCAACTGAAAAAATAATGCAAACAAGAGAGGTATAGGAAGAGTGTGTGCATGCAAGTGATGAAAGAATTCCCACCCAACTCAGAGCTCGGATAGAAGATAAGAGGCTATTTAATTATTATACTCTCTATCTCACAACCCTGGGCTAGTTATTTCTTGGAACACCTCCTTTTGAAGAAGACTTAAAGCACAAAATGAATGTTTTCACAACTGCTAGGCATGTGATCTGGAAGGCAGCTCATGGGTTCTGACCAGGAAAACACAACAGCTAAAAACAGAAGGAGCATGTGAGCACCTACACTGCTGTTTATAAGAGACATTCCACTGCTGCATTTTGTACCAGTTTTTAGCACTACTTACTCGTCTGCCTCCTAACCCGTCCATGCGTCTCAGAGACCAGGGCAGTTCTTGCTGTAGCTGAAGATTTGACATCACAGGATTCTGGCAGCAGGGGACACACAAGAAACAGAATATTCAAAACAAGAAAGAACTTATAAGCAAAATGATAACGAGCTGAACTTAACAACACATCTGAATCACACTGCCTTTAAAAACAACACAAAAAGAACGTCCACAATCATAGTCTCAGTGTTGCTCTGTAAATAGGAAGAAAACTGCAAGCACAAGGTGGCTGAAGGCCAAAGGCTTCTGCAAACCTGAAAAGCTGATTGTCAGCTGATGAGACTCTTTTTTCAGGAGGAGCTCATGTCTTAAATTGTGCTTCACATGCCAAATACTTCAGAACAATTTCAATTTTCTTCCCATTTGGAAGAACACATTATTGAGATGCTAAGATACTCTAAACTTGCCTTCTTGAGAGAAAAAAAGGAAAAACAGAAAACCTGACTACAAACTCCTTCTATATCTACAGCTAAATAGTCCCGAGCCCAGTAAATGCCCACTACGCAGGGTGGCTTTGAAACTAACAGCAAAGGGAAGACAGCAGTCTGGTTTAACGCTGCCCAGACACCAGGCAAAAGGAAGCAAGAAGCAAGCAGCCACAGCCGAAAACGCGTAAGAAGAAGTGTCCTCAGGAACCGCGTCCCCCTCCCAGACACTTGCAGTTAGTTTTTGACTTTGCACCGCGACATCTCCCAGAGAAAACCCCAGTGGCCCCGCGCTTGGCGAGGCGGGAGAAGCAGAAAGCGCGGCCGGAGATGAGAGCGGCGGCCGGACACGCGCACCCCCGCGACGGTCCCGCACGCACCGGCCGGTTCGTTGAAGCGGCGCAGGGGCGCGCGGGCGAACGCCATGGCCGAGCGCAGCCCCCGCCTCGCCCGCTCCCCGCGTTCAAACTGCGCCAACGGCCGCGGCGGCCGCCCGCAGCCAATCCGCTCCCGCGGCGCGCGCCCGCTCGGCCAATCGCGGCCGGCCTCGCGCTGCGCACGCGCGGCGCCCGCGG
>JAUBNY010001103.1:148512-163248 GCA_032275445.1 Crypturellus soui | reverse complement strand
TTGACAATATGCTGGAAAGACTCGTGTATTAGATTGGAGAAAGGTCAACTCAAAACTGAGCAGCAGTCACAGTAAGCAGAAGATTGGGAATTATCTGAGTAGTTGAGAACTAAACCTAGATGGTTACTTGGCCACTGCATGAATTGACTACCTGGACTTGGCACAGGGGGTACAAATACGCTGCAAGCTCCATGTTGGTGAGGGTCAAGTGTAATTAGAAATGATCAGGGATTACAGTATGGAACAGCTTTCTTGTGACAAGAGGCTAAATACGTAAAACATGTCATTTAACAGGGAGAAAAAAAAAAAACACAAGGCTTTAATAATACCTAAAAATATTACCTGCATGAGAAGTATCTTGAGGAATATATCTCAAGGAAATAGTCCATAAAGAGTGAAAATTGGGCTTGTGAAACTTGCTGACAATGGGATGTGAGGATTAGAGACTGTGGAATAGCTTTTCCATGAGTTTGCTGATGTGGTGTCCTGATGTGGACTATAAAATCCGGTTCATTTCAGCCTTGTACAAGACCTGCGACTTCTGCCTTTAAGGAATTCATAGTGCATTCCTTTGTTACAAAACAAATGCCCTCTGTGAGGTACTTCCTACAAAACAGAGGTCTTCAGAACATGTTATGCGTGTCTGAGTTGAGACTGCATCAGGCAGTGATGATATCACTTCTGTACCCTCTGTGAAGGTAAAATTCAGGGGTTTTGGTTAATTGTCAAGTGCGTTTGAACTTCCGTTACTGAGGGACATGGCCTGAAGCACCTGTTTTCCCAGAAGGCTGAAAGAAACCTGCAAAAAAACTGCACTGGATTCTTTATGAACAACTAGAACTTGTTGACCTCTTTTGTTCTCATTACCAGGCTATTAACTTACAAGTAGGATAGTTGCTGTTTTCATAGGCAAAAAAATAGAGTATAAATAGGTGATCTTTGCTTATTTATATTTTATCTAAAGTTTAAGAGGATGAGTGATAATGCAGTTGCAATAACAGCACACTTGCAACTTTCCAAAACTAGACCCAAATTTAATCAATCGCCTAGTACTATAGTTGCACTATTGCATCTGCAGAGGCACTGAGATTGGTTGTAAAATTGGCGTGTATCTAAACTGCAGCCAGAATCCAAGTGATTGGAAAATGCTTTTAGGACTTTTTCAGCTTGTGGCCATATTTCTGACTCAAAAATGTGGATTTTCTCAGTAGAAAGAAACCTGAAATGATGGGCCAGACTCCTACCTTTCATGGCCTTCTAGTTGTTGAGCTGATTCTTTGCCCAGCACTCCAAGACCTCATCCTGGTACTAACTGTTTTCTTAGCAGTGGCTTGAGTTCAATATGAGAAAAATTTCCAGCTTAAACACTTCCTCATTCTACTTCTATTCAGCCTTAACAGGCAGTAACTCAGATGTAGCTCTGAATGAGCTCTGTGCGGAAGTTCTTTGAAGCCTTTTGACCAGGCAGTTTATCTTGCTGCTGATGGACGTGCAGGTGGGTCTTTAGTGGCGCTGAAGCTGTAGGACTGAGCATGTGTTTCCACACACTTGAACCTGGTGTGTTTGCTGTTGTCCTTGGCTGCACGTGTATGTCTGCCCTTGGCCTAGGTGTAATACGTAGGTGCTAACGTTTTTCCAAAAACAAGTTTAGCTGGAGCTTCTTTTTATTATTTTTTGTAAGTGTTGGAAAAACCAAATGACTATAGATCAATATCGTCCCAGATTAGATCCTGTGGGTGTTTAGGCTTGGTGGGAGTGAAGAGTAATAAGTCAGGATCCTACCTGGCTAAACTCAGTCTTACAATAGTTATTGATGGTGTTTTTCCTCAAATGTGAATTTCTGCCATGTTCTGCAGTTTTTTTGGGTAATGTGCATGTGTGGCAGCTTGTGCATCAGGTTGGATGTGTCCTTAGTGTCCCACTAAATGGTGTGTGGGTTTCAATGGGAGCTGGTCTGTGACCTGTGATCTGTACAGCCCCTTGAAGAGCAGGGTCACTGGGCTGTTGTGCCTGTATGCATTGCCAACCAAGTGGGTTGAGTAGTTCACCTTGAAACTGTGAAGAGGTAGCTATTTCTCCCCACTCTATCTGCAGAGTGTTGCAGCTTGGAGTCATCTCCCATGTGATCCTGTGGGAACCCTGCAGTTAGCACTGCTCGTAGCATTAGACCATGCGAACCCATCCTTGCGCAGAGTTGCATCCTACTTTGAGAGCTGTTTTAGAGAGGAAATGCACTGCTTGTTGCAAGGGATTTGATGAAAAACTGGCCTGATTTCTTGATGGATTGTTTTAGTTTAGTGGAGGAGAGTCTCAGACAGGCTAATGAAGAGGATTTCGTTTGCAGGGAGAGCAACCATGGCAACCGGCCCCTAAGCATGGGTGGAATATCATCTAGCTGTCCTTCAGGTAGTGCTTTGCAGTCCAGAAGTAGCCACGATCTCCGACTGCATGGATGTGAAGACCAGAGCAGTGTAGCAGAGGTGGCTGGGGTCTCTGGGGTGCTCTGAGCCTCAGAGTGCTGGTTGTGCTGCTGCTGAGCCAGCCGAGAGGCAGACTGTCATTGTGGAGCAGGGTTCTAAGGCCCTCTGAAAACGGTGATTGAGAAGGCTTACTACCATCCCCTCAGCTCCGGGCTTGCCCTGCTTTCAAATCCATATATTTTTGAAACATTTTTTTTTTTTAATTACATTATTTGGAGCTCCAAGCTGTCCGTTCACTGCTCTCTAATGTTACTTGCTGCAGGCTCAAACCATGGCAGAAGCTCTCAGTAGGTGTGTGGGTGTCCCGCACATCATGCACGGCTGCCCGGGGATGCCAATGCGGCTTTATGCTGTCAAGTGTGAGTTAGAATAAAGCATGTGGGAGGCAAGATGCCTCCTGGACCTTCTGCCTGTGCTCCCCACCTCCCAAGAGCAGGGCTCTGTGGCTTGACACTTAATTGTATTGAATTTTAGCTGTCTTTTAGGGGTTTGAGTAGAGGGGCTACCAATCTGGAAGGGCATGACTTAGCTTTCATGTGAAATGTCTTTCTATAGGAAGAGGTCCTAAATGTTTCATGATTGTGACTAGCAGTTTATTGATCAAGGCTACAAGTCAAGTATTTTCACTCTTTACCATCTGCAAAGAATTGGTGTGATGTCAGCTTTCTTAAAACGATTTAAGACTCATCACTGGTAGGACAGAAAGTTCTTTAGAGACAAATGCTTTGGCGAAACAAGTCTTTTCAAAAACATTTTTTTTTTGAATAAGCCAATTGTAATAGCTGATTCTTATTGTTTAAAACAAGGTGATGTTGGTAGGGCTGTGATCAGCTTTGACTTAAAAATGAAGCAGAAAGCACTATTGAGTTTGCTGTTTCTGTGTTTTTTTTAAATGTATTTTTGTTCTCCTAGTAAACCAAAAATATTAGATTTCTCCTTCAAACTGTCTTGACTTCTGATTCTTTGTGACACATCTATTTCTCAAGATAAGGTTAACCAATTACATTTGTGCTGTCACTTATGCTTCATCTTTTCTATCTTTTCTGGTGTATTAAAAAAAAATTGCTGTTCATAGCTGTTTTGATTCTATTCTAATGGAGGTTTTTCATCCACCTTCCTGTAATTTTGGCTTTCTGAGTTAAAACAGAATATATCAGAAATATTCCTATTGTGATTTCTGTTCTTTCTTTCCATGTCACCTGAATCCAAGTTGCTTTTTATTTGGTGAAATGGTTACTTTTAACTGTAAATAGAATATGTTGCATTTGTCATAAGGGGGCTAGATGTGCCAGTGACAACCTAAACAAATGTTGTGAACTTGGTTTGCTTTAGTGTGCTGGCCAGCTTCTCTCTCTTGGAGACTATCATAGGAATCCCTCTTTGGGAGAGTATCCTGCAAATTGAAATAATATATGTATATGTATAGCCAGAGCTATAAGAATGAAGCTGAAAAAAAATCATTTACGTTTGGAAATAATTTTCTTTGAGGAAAAAGTCCATGTCAGATTTGTGTTCTCCCAAATGGGGGCAGTAGTGGCACATGATTTACATAGACCTAATTCATTTAAAATGTAACAGTAGAGATTGTGAGCTTCAGTTAATTTATTTAGGTGTTTAAATGAAGGTGTTGCAAAATTGTGTTTGTGTTTAAATTCAGAGCTGAGAATTTCCAGAAAAGAGTGAAAGGAGACATTTTTATCAAAACTTTCAGCTTAACCCCCTATTTGAATAATTTCTCAAGTTGTGAAGCAAGACAACTTGGTGCAGGGAAGAAAGGCTACCCTTAAAGAGTTGACAAATCTCCTTAAGTTTTGCAGGTTTTCCTTTTTCCTTTTCACAATGTGGTGAAGATTCACAGCAATAAAACTTAATATTTGTATCTAGTGATTATTTTCCATTCATAATGTCCGATTTTACTGTCTCATTTAATAGCCACCCAATAAATTTATGTATGCTTAAATCATGTACTTGCAATTATTATATCCCCATGCAACTGCCTTGCAGCAGCAGATGAGATGAATAATGACCTTGGCTCAGTCTTCACATGAGACCTGTCATGTTCCCTTAATTGGCTTTCAGTGCTGAGGAGCACTGGGCTCGAGAGATGCCTTCCTGCTGGTACAGGTGCTCAGTAGAGGATCCTGTGCTGGAGTGTGACTTGTCTGTCTCTTCAGGACTTGTTGACTTAATATCTAGCTCCTGATTTTCAGGGCAGTTAGGGGGGCAGTGAAGGTGCAACCTGTGTAAGAGGCTGCTTTTCCTCTCACTCATGCTGATGAATTTCGATCTTCCTAATTTCTATGTCCTGGACTTCAGCAAGGGTATGTTTTTCTTGCTTGTTATATATACCCTATATTCAGAGCACACAATTTTAACTCTGCTGGAAGATTTTTCTTTCTAAATCTTCTCCTCCTGCATTTTATCTGCCACTGTATTATGCAAAGAAGTCTTCACATCCCAGTGTGCTAATTCCTGCTCTTTATGGACTGGGAGAGAGGGAATGGGTGGCACTTAAAGTTGGTAACAGAAGTTAAACCTGCTTGTCAAACAAATTGCCAAGTACCACATGCTTTGAAATGTATCTTGGCAGCTCCCTCTTGAGGGTGGGTGTGCTGGGGAGAGGAGGCAGTGTGCAGGCTGTCGCACCAAGGGTTCTGCAGTCAGCCGGAGGAGGAAGCAGCACCCGCTTGGGTGCTGTTGCACTTGGGGCTGTTGCATGGGCAGTTACTCCTGTCCCACCTCGTGTTCTGAAGCTGCTGTTCTGGCAGCTGGTTCCAGACACAGGTGGCCTCAGTGGGTCTTCGCTGCCCAGGACCACGTGCTGTACACGTGCTGATCACTCATTGAGCCACTGTGCTGCATTGTGCCAAGGGCCCCGTGCTGCGCGGCCTGTCAGCGTGTAGGAGCTGGGGAGACAGCCTTGTTGCTCGGGGGTCCCGTGTGCGTGTTCAGTACCAATGCGGGTGGTGAGAAGCTCTGCTTTGAAGTAATTTCTTGTGGATACTTGCACTAAATGAGCAAATCCTGAGTCTAGTACTAATGTAGGTCCTAGGGACCATTGCAAGGATGGAGAAGCTAGGAATGCTCAGGTGCTGTGCACGCTTGAGTTGCCTTTCTTCAAATGGGGATGAGAAACTGGGATCTCTACTGGAGATGCAAATAGATCCTGGTAGTGATATCATAGCCTAGCAAAGGGTTCTGCTTGCAAGCCAGCTATTAGGTGATAATTTTTGTGATTTTGGCTCATGACCAGTAAGTTCTGTGTCTTGTAGGAATTGATTAGAGGGGAGTTTGTGTTTTGGAGCTTTTGGCAGTCTTTGTGTGCCTTGGGATCAGAATCAGGGGGCAAAGCTCTTGGTTATCTTGGTAGCTAGTTCATTATAAGGCTGTGCATCAAATGCCTACCTAGGAAAGTTTTCTTGAAGGTTAAATTTCCGTTGCATTATCTCACCAAAATTGTAGTTGCATTTTTGAGTTGCATCTTTCCTGCCTTTCCCATTGTTCCTTGCTTCCTGTAAGCCAGCTTTTTTACATTCTGTATCTAGAAGTTGTTATGCTAATGTTCCCATTCTGAATAACTTAAAATACATGGCAATCAGCCCTGCTCAGGAAAATGGTCACTTTTCTGTCCCCAGACAACTTGGAAGGTTAAAATCCATGTAGCTTGTTCAAAATGATGGCATTTACTGTGATGGATTACATGAAAAATCAATAGTAAATACATCTGTTATTTGAGGATCTTGTTTAAAGCTAATGTCAAGTTAAAAAAAAAATCTGCCCAGAAAATCTTCATATTGGCTAGTGATACTGGAATGTGTGATTTAATCAGTTTCTCTTTGTACTTTGAGATTGCTTTTCAGGGTTATGTGAATGTCTGGGCTTCTGCATCACTAGCCTCAACCTGAGCAGCTGATTTAACTGTTGTAAGAGGCACTCTGCAAACTGAAGGAAGGAGCTTTCAGGAATGTGACTGTTGCCCTGAGATTCAAGCGCTGCAGCATGGATCAGGATGCTCTGATTTTCTTTGCTTCAGTGTTCAGCCATTAACTATCCCAGTTCCTAATGGAAAAGAATGATTTAGGGGAAAACGTGAATGACCAGTAACAGATTTATTAGCCAATAAGATAAATGGCTCCAGCATGTCCTTCAGAAGAAATAATCTTTTTTGTTAAGAATTATTCTGAGGTTTTAGAAAGAAACAAAGGCTAAGTAAATGGTTATTGTCAGAGACTTGGTAGCAATTAGTGTCTTAAAAGGTGCTTAGGAAAGGAGCTAGAAAAAAATGACTAATAGAAATCATCTGGGACATCTTAATGAATACCATGTAGATACAACTGAACCTAACCACTACTAGCAACCCTTGTTAGTTGGGCTTCTGTGCTGTTAGACACGTTTGACTCTGCTTGTCCAAGATGTTTCTTGCAGCTGCTTGTCAGTATTTGCTGCTTTCAGTGTTTGCTCAAAAATCTGTGTAGACTGAAATGCTTCAGTGCAGACCACTTGGTATCCAGTACAGACTCACCTTGCTAATTGCAGTGTAGCTGTGGGGGTATTAATGGAGCATAAGAAATATCTTTCCCATCCAAATTCAATAGAGGCTTTATACTAGCTACTTATATCTCTTTCCAGGCAGAAACTAGTTCATACCTGAGGGGAGCTGTAGGAGGAGGTGGGTAAATGGTCTTGGCCCTATCTCCGGCCTGTTGAACGCTGCAGCGAGCCTGTTTACTTCCAGATTGCTGCTGTGAGAAGTGGCTTGTGTGCTTCTGAGGACAGAAAATACCCAAAGACTGAGAAAAGAAGTGCAGTACAATCATTAACATTTGATCAATCCATTTAGCTCATAGAACCCCTTTAGTTACAGGTGAACAGCAAAAGCTTTAGGTGGCCAGGTCAGTCTGTTTTGACACTCATTTTATTCAAGTTTTGGATGACTGCAATTAGCTTCACTTGAAGAAGTTAAAATACTCCTTGCTTGCTCCTACTGAGTTATTGCAGCCTGTCTGAAATTATTTGAGCTCAGCTTTATCTGAAGCTAAGGTGGTTAGAAACAGACTCTTGACTGATTTTTAAAGAAAATGTATGTCTGTGCATGCAGGCATGGTGATTTATTGTGTGGTTTTTTTTCTGGTTTTCCTGTTCATTCTGATTTGGCGTTTGCCTTGGATTTGGAAGAAGGTATAGGAATTTCTGTCTTCTGTCCTCGTTGATCTATCTTGATTCCATTTTAATTGCCTATTTACTAGAGCCTCGAGGACTGTCAGTGCTTTTGGAAACTTTTTGACAGCTTTTGCAGCTTTCTGACACCTTCTAATGTACACCTTCTTGAAGCAGTTAATCTTGCTGACTACCCCATGGATGTTTTCATGCCTCTTCCAGTAGTGAGAATTGACCTGCTGTTCATTTTACAGTTAATTATGGGACTAACTAACTTAGCTTCTCCAATTTTCTCTAGAGTTCTCTTAAGCAATGGACAGAATGGCAATGATAACTACTCTTTCAATGATTTTGTGTTTTGGGTTATGTATCTATGAAATTATTTAAAAATCATCTCGTCAACACTGCTCTGGGTTTTAATGTGTATTTGTCAAGGCAGCAGCGTTTAAGTTAGTAGGTGATGTCTTGAAGTAGCTGATAAGTAGCTTTAGTATTTTTCAATAAATGTTTTCCATCAGCCTTCTGAATATGTGAAGAGTTGATAATATTTCAGTGGGATACTGCCATATTCAGGAGGATAGCTGAGGTTGGCATGCCCATTTTTCTCCTAAAATCCAAGCAGTAGCCTGGCAGATGTGCTGAAAAAAAGGCTATGGATGAGATTATTGATCATTCAGGATGTCTTGGCTTGAGCAGCCACTGGTTTTAGAACTGCAACAAGTAAGGATTTGCCTATTTTAAAAAGAAAAATCTGAAGAAATATTATGAGACAAGCTCATAAAATTGTGGATGAGTTTGCAGCTTGAAATTGCCACTTGAGTGAGTGCCAATTGATTCAGTCTTTTAGTCTGTGGTGGATAGGTCTTTTATTTTTTTTTTCAACTCTATTTCTGATCTTTCATTGATAGTGTAACCTTTTTTGAGGAGAAGACAGCAAAATCATCATCCAGATAGATGCAATGGCATAGTGTTTTTGTTTGTTTGTTTTTTAGAACAGGAATCTAATTTTGGTGGGGGCTTGCCTGATCCCTGCCAGGAATACCTCATTGTCTCATTCAGATCTTGCTGGTTAGGGTAGTCTCATTGAGGTTGATAGATCTGTAGAGTATGGAAATGAGATCTCAAGGAATAAGACTGGCATAATTCCTTTTGCCTTCTTTGTCCAGTCAGGCTTATGCATATTTATAAGGACTGCTTGGGTAATTCCTAGAATTTCTGTTCTTGACTATCTGCTAGATCTTACTGTTGAAATAACTTGTGTGGCAATATTTTGAATTTGGGTGCCCAGTTCCATGTTAGCAGCTTTCCTCTGGTAGTGGTGTCATCTACAGAGGAAGTGGCTCTTGGTGTGCTAGTGCTCTCAGCACTGTTGGAGTGGCTAACCCATTAGAAGGAACTATATTTTAGAAACCATTGGATAAGAGAAAGAAATTATTCTGAGCCTTCCAGCAGCTTCTGCTTCAAGTCAGAATGTGATGCCAAGTGGCATTTTCTATTTTTTTCTGCCAAATATCATTTTTTGCCTCACAGAATTCATGCAAGTGGTGTGCAAGTAAACGCCAAATCAGCCTATCACTGTAATTTAGATGCCTTCAAGTGCACTTGGAAGACAGAGATGAATTGAAACCTTTTTGGAAATATGAAATGAATATCAAGGTTTAGCTCACTAATTTCAAAGCTGACAAAAGTATCTTTCAGATAGAGACTCATATTCCATAGTGGCCTGACATGTCAGTTCAGTTCCTGTTGTGTCTTGTGCTTTACGAAAATGACTTGGATTCCTTTATGAATGTGGGCAACTTTACTGCACAATAACCTG
Organism: Crypturellus soui; assembly: GCA_032275445.1. Classification (NCBI taxonomy): domain Eukaryota; kingdom Metazoa; phylum Chordata; class Aves; order Tinamiformes; family Tinamidae; genus Crypturellus; species Crypturellus soui. The sequence continues at coordinate 153,792 of JAUBNY010001103.1, read as the reverse complement.
GGCTGGGGAGCTGACTACAACTGCAGCTTAGTTGTGTTCTTGACATCTAAATTGAGGACAAGAGATGAAAATTATTAGAAAACTTCTTAGGACCTCTGTCAGCTTACTTGCATTTAGTAGTCATCAGATAGTCCGTTGGTGTGCATATATGTGTGCTACCTTAACAAATAGATATGTATTCTGAGAATTCTGTGGTGGGAGTGAGGGTTACTTAGGTTTTGAGTGGATGAACTTGTTGCCCTGACCCCAGGGAAGAGATCAGTATGCCCAGGGTTGGCTCCGTAGCTCTGCAGTGCTCTAAGTGCATGAGAGCCCCTGCCTGGAGGCTCTGCAGCTGCCCCTCTGAACAGCTCCAGCGGCTGCGTGGCTGCCGGGGCTGGGGTCCCTCAGGGTGGGCTGCTCCAGGGAGCTTGCCCACCTCCACGGGCACGTGATGGAGGGAGTTGTGCAGGAGAACTGCCTGGTGAGGCCTCCCCGGCGGCTTGACCTGCTGGCCGTGCCCAAGTACGGCCCCATGGGAGAGCAACGGTGGCATTGCTCGTGTCTCCAAGAAGCATCAGCCTCTCTACTAGGAGTGACATCACGTTCTTGGGATGTGATTATGCTGCAACAACGTAGTTGCAGTGAAATAATTTGTAGGATACGTGTCAGCCCTGTATGGATTTAGGGCTGTCAACTACACTGCTCTTCAGGGGCAGCAAGTCTCGTGTGAGGAGCAGCAAGTCTCATGCTCTTTGCTGATGTATTGCTGCAGAAATATGGTCTGTGTCTGTATAATGGGCCTGGTGGAAGTGATAAGTTAGGATCGATGCAGAATGGAGCGTTTCTCTTGCCGTTTTGTGTGAGCTGATATGGGAAGATGAGAGTGCTTAATCAATAAGGAAGTATACTGTAAGTTGTAATGGAAATAGGGATATCCATCCAACTAAACATCAAAGTGGAAATTGGGTGGTACGCAACATTACCAGCAATAACTGTTGCTGTCATTGCTGAAGTGATTGATGGTGTCTCTTGAACTATAAATTGAGCAGTCAGTTGAGCAGCACGTTTGAGCTGACCTTTTCTGTAAACCTGCAGAGACAGAATCACACACTAGCTCCAGGTTTGGTTGAAAGTTGTCTTCTCTGGAAAGGTAACAGAGCTACTTGAATGCGAAACTAAGTACACCACTTACCTTGATCCTTGCGATTAGGGAAGTGTTTCTGTTACCAGCAAAGGGAGATATTAGACTTGGATGTTGAAGTGGGAGCTCATGCTCAAGGCAGAAATGATGTTGAATCCAGGAACTGGTAGAAAATCCTGTTTATCAGGAGGACAGAGTTTCTTGCAGGATGAGATTAAGAGTATTGAGTTTTGCTTCTAACACTGTCTCGAACTAAACTGCATTGATTTACATACTTCATTACTAATTTACTAGTAAATGCAAACATTTGAACAAGGCAAATTGCTTGAAGGTCATGGCCAATAAGCGCAAGAAACGCTTTCCTTTGACTTCCCTGGGTATGTGAATTTGACATGGTAATATTAAATGTATATGAATGCTTTTCCAGTGTGATGGAAACTACTGGGTTATCATCTGTTCTTAGGCTGACCCTTTGTTGCTTTGATAACATGGCATATCCCTTTTTGGATACTTGGATTGTCTACTTTGCTTAGACACATTGCATCTCTTTCACAAAACAAGAAAACAACAAAAAAAAAAAACACCCCCCACAATGATGAGGAAAGGAACTTCAAGAGTGTATACATTACAAGTTTTTTGGAAAGATTCTTTTTTCTGTATGTGCTGTTGTGGCATCGGAGGATAGGGTGTGGGACAGGACAGGGGAATACAAATGATGAAGTTTGAGGCCAAGTTTGATTCCTAACCAAAATGCACCATAAGTATTTTCGTATTCCATCATTCCTTTTAATTAACTTGTTCCTTAGAGTAGTTTTGGTTAAGTATTTTATCTTAACAGCATATGAATGCCCATGGCCACCTGACTCCTCACTATACATTCTCTAATATTTTTGCTGCCTCTGCTGTGTCCAGCAGTGCTCTCAGTTGAAAAATGGTTTGTTTTAATGTCCTGATTGCATGGAAGAAGGCAGAAGTGAGTCCTGTGGTCTGTCACAAGAAGGCTGAGGTTGGAGCCAACTGAAGAGCCAGCCAAGAGGCGAGATGAACATGGAGGAGCTGCGCATGGACACGCTGCTCAGCATGAGCTTTCCTGGCCCATTGCAGAGACTCCTTAAAATGCTGCTGGCTGCGATGCTGCTGTAATTTACAGGGCTCTGAGGAGCAGTGCGGCTGCAGGAAACCAATATCAGAAAAGTCATCTGTTTTTGAGACTGTTAGTCTTGGATCTCTTTGGTACCAAGACTTGCTCTGTTGTATGCTGTCATTCAAGTAATAAACAGCCATCGGAATTAGGACTCTTAAGTTCCCAGCAGTATTCTTGTTAAAACTAGTTGTCTACCAAGTAATTAATTAGCATTTGTTCTGTTGGGTAATTAACTGCTCAGTTTTGTTTTGAATGGCTTTTCTGGAAGATGCAGTGTAATAAACTCTTAGAATGAAATGGATAAGTTAGAGGAGGTTTCATTATTTCAGCAGTAAAACTAGTATGGTATGTGTTAAAAATGCTTTATTTGCTTTCTAGAGCTGTGAAGACTGGGTGGTAAAACAAATGTACAAATCAATGCCTAGTTGCTCAAGAAGTAACATACGATTTTGCGAGGCATTTGGGAAGAAAGTTATATAAATAAGATGCTTGGGACCAATGCCTTCTCGGTACCTATGGAAGGGTCCTGCATGTGAGAAGGGTTAGGATGTGTTCCTGAGGTGTTGCTGCTGAGGATGGTGGGAAGGGAGCTGATGCTGCTCTAATATGTGGTGCCTGGCACTGTTAAGTACCACCTTAGGGATGCTTATGTCCCCAAAATGTGCAAAAGAAAGCTGAGGGAGCAGCACTGTGTGGGCTTCTAGGAGCTGTAAACAATTTTAGGTATGGAATAAGAAAATGGTCATAATGAATACAGTATGAGAAAGTATAGGACACTTGTTGTCTTGAGAAATTTTTAGTGTTCATTTGTTCTGGGAAGTACGAGCTCCCATTTGATTTCAGTAAAATCAAGGTGAAATTCTGGTCTAATTCTTAAATACAAATTTGAAGTTTCATTGAAGACTTAATGTCTTACAATTAAAGTGTGCTAAAAATTATACTGGATTTTGTGTCCAGGTTTATTAATCTATAATTTAGATGAATGCCATTCCTCTGAAGTGACGTACTGTATGTTAAATCCTGCCATTGGAGAAAAGTATTAGGTCTCCTGGAAGTTATAGGACGTGGTGAGTGAAATTACAAGGTTGGTCTCTACTGAGGAAGAAAGGTAATTCCTGAGTAGTCAAGTATTACATGGAAAGTGTTTGGCTTTTAAGCTCTTACAGGTAAAACATGTTTAAAGTATAGCTAATGACTGGGTTCAGGAAGCATTTGCCTTAAGTGTGCTTGAAAGATGTAAACTAATCATGTTAGACAGGGATTTGTGGAGGAGAAAGATCTTGAAAGCAGAATTTTTAGCAAGTTGCTGCTTAACATCTCTCTTGCATTTTGGGCATGCTATGCTAATACTGTCTGACATGAAGTTCTTAAGTTTTTTTTTTTTTTTCTTCAAAGGCACAAATATAGGTGAAAACAGTAAGGAAACTCTTGGAGAGATTGGAAAGGGTGTTGAGGCAGGAAAGAGCCAAATTTGTCTGCTTTGCTTATATTAAGGCAGAAAAACTTTAACATATAAAGGACATGATATATTCACTACTATAGGTCTCAGGAATAAAAGACTAGTAGTGCCTTCCTCAAATGCTGCCAGGGACTGATTGTACTGTTAATGTAACAAGCATGATGTAACTGTCTACTAAGCCCTTGGGCAGGATGGTGTCATGCCTTACTTGTGATACAAGGAGAAATGTATTGCAAAACCTAAGCCATCTCACCACTGTGGTTATTTCCTTTCTCTTTCGTGGGTGTATGCTTTCTACCACTATTTGTGTCTTCTCATGAGGTATAGGACATCTCCAGGAATACCAAGGTGCCATATGAAAAGATTTAGTGTTGTTGCTTCCTGTTTGAATAGTTATAAGCCAGTTCATATGCCAGCATAGTTCAGAAGTGATATTTGACATTGGAAAGTTCGGTTCTACTTGCTTGTTCTCCAGCTCTGTGAAGATGCTGAAAAGGATGTCTGCTTATCATCTCTGGTCTTTTTGACTTCTAAATCGTGTAGTAAACTCAGTGCAATGCCATCTGGTCACATTTCTGTGCAGGTAACTGTCAGCATAGTCAATTGCAATTTTCTACTCCTATGCCCTGTACTTTCAAATGGCTGATGTTGAATTTCATTTCCCTCAGGACATGGTTAATCATGGAGCATTTACCACTAGTAATGTCTTGATATGTTAATCAAATTGCAGCTCTGATCATTTCCTTCTCCTTGACTCAGGTATCCATGCAATTTCCTGGTTTCATTTGTTTCATGTCTCCTCTTGCTCTCTGAACAGTTGCTCTATCCCACCCCATCTGTAGAATGTATTTCAGCGAGGAATGCAATCTTTTAACTTATTTTTCACAGCAATCTGAAGGCTTGTAAGTACCATTGGGGATGTTGAGAATTGGTGTTCAGAGTATATATTCCTTATCGGGGGGGAAGCAGTCTTAAAACTGATGCACCTCAAGCAAAGCAGTTGCTTACAGTTTCACATTGTATGAATCATTCCTCTGTTACTGAAGTTGTCTTTAATATTCATGCCTACTACCATGTAAGAAGAAATACAGAACCTCTTTCTGCTGTTTTGGAGAGGCAGAGTATTTGTCTTAATTGAAGGTATGTGTAAGGGTTCTGCATGTGGCCCAAATGGCAGTCAAAAATGTCCTCTGTAGCAATTCTAGCACCTAACTTGAAATTCAACATGTAATGATAGATGCATTGGAACCAGAGCACATTCACTTGAAGGGTGTTGTGAAGAACTTTATCCGAATGAGTTGGTCAGTACATGAGCACCCCTTCTGTAGGTGGGAAATGATGGTTTGTTGTGGTAGCCCACAGCAGAGAAGCAGCAGCGTTAGTGCATCCAGAAGTAAATTGCTGCTGCTTCTGCCAACCTGAGATGGAGCATGTGAGGTGTTAGATACTGCAGTATCTAACTCTGGCTCCATCGCTGTCAGGATAATGTCAGGACATGATGACAATACCACTTCTCAGGAAAAGGGAACAAATTTGCTGTAATGCACTGGCAAA
>JAUBNY010001103.1:137617-148142 GCA_032275445.1 Crypturellus soui | reverse complement strand
TCAGGATAATGTCAGGACATGATGACAATACCACTTCTCAGGAAAAGGGAACAAATTTGCTGTAATGCACTGGCAAAGGGACGTAGTTGGAAAAGGTCCGAAATCTCCCTTGAATCCTCAGGTTGATTTAGCTTTCAAACCAGTGACACAATGAACCAAATATTGCTGGCCCCTGGGTGAAAATATGGCTGTTTTAATGCTGATGTACACGTCAAGCTGGAGAGGAAGAGGGTCCTTGATTGGCGAGTTGCTAATTATTCACAGAGAAGATGAAAGCTGAGCCTGTCTTCCCCAAATGCTTTCTTATTATGCTCTGAATTAAAAATACATTAAATAGAAATGCTGAAGTGGTAGAAAGTATCTCTGTGTCAGTACAAACTTACAAGATTGTCATAGTATTTACTTAAATCTAAAAAGCTAGGAATGCAAGTGAAATAGTTGCAAGTAAAAGCGCTGCAGCCAGGCACGTCTCATGGCTCTCCCCTGTGCTGGCTGCTGTGGAATTGCCTGTTCTGGCCAGCTCCCTTGCTTTGCTGGCAGGCAGCGTAGCGTTTGAGTCTGGGTGCTTTGGAGTAATTCGTATGCGTAGCCAGGGCTGCTCTGGAGCTCTGGCCACGTAGCTGAGGTTAGTCTGGCTCAGGTCTCATTAACACAGTTGGAATTTTTTAGACGACAGTGGTGGAAAGTGTCTGATATGATCAAAGCTGGTATCATGACTAAGAGTTCTGTGGAGTATCACGTGGAAAGTTGCCTGCACTTGAGCTGAAAACTTCAGATTGTGGTTTATCATCCTGTTTGTAAGTTTTTATTATGATAAAACAATAGGAGTTATTCAAGTCCTATTTTGTAAGTGGCCATCTACTTCAGATTTTTGATTTTGTTTGGAACTATGGAGATCCTATCTTCTATGTGGGCGTGGAAAGTGTCCTATGTTGTCTTTAATGTCAAATTCAGGCTATATCTCCTTATATTCTTTCCTCCAACATCCTTGGACTTGGCTGGTGTTCCGTATTTATTTTTATCTTGAAAATTGGACTTCTTACCTGTTAATTTGTTTTTCTTTTTAGAGACAGGTCTATACACATGTGTGTGCCCATGAAGGCTGTGGTGAGTGTCATCAGCTTGAATTGATTACTTCCACTGCTGCGTTTTGAGGCCTGCATGGGATGCTTTTGTAGCACCTCAGTTTATTCAGGATAGTGCACTAACTGGTTTGCTGTCTTGCTGTCTTGTAGCATCAAGTGAACATGTGATACCATCTGATGTCTTCTGTATTGATTTGAATGTTAGTTGGTAATGACCTGCAGCTCTCACTCCTGTGTCTGAATAATTAGGAGAAAACCCTGCCACCTTAGCCTGCTTTATCAAAACAACTCTGCTGATGTTTTTTTCTTGAAGGCTCTCCTATTACTGCAAAAAAACAGCTGACTATCCATGTAATTTCTTTTCTAGAGACCAATTAAAATACTAAATCAAGTTATTGGGTTTTTAAGTCTTGACAACACAGTGGCAGGTGGGATGCCCTAGGGTCTACCTAAAATCCTTCCCCAAAGACTTTCTAGGTGGCTGCCATGAACGGTGCATGATCCTTGATATTAAGTGGTATAATCTGTGGCGTCTAGTCCTAAGTATTTGCCTTGGAAACTTGGACAAATCATAGGCCTTATTTTATTTTGTAACTCTTAACAAGTGAGAACGAACATTTGTCAATAGTGTTGCTGATGGGATGTGGTACTTGGGCAGACTCTTTGGGGTCTTGCTAGGAGGTGGGTGTAAATACCTTGTCTGGAAACTTTAGGCTGAGTATTTATTTCCTAAAAACAGCTGGACAGGAAGATCCTTATGTTCTAAGAAAAATGATGATTGGAGGTCTTAGATGTTGAGAGGAAGAGGCAGTTGGATCTTTGTGAGGAAAGGAGATTTTTTTTTTTCCACACGTATTTCTTGGGTAATTAAGACGTACAGAGCAGAAGGCCATAGGAAGAGAGGCTAAGCAAGCCAATTGAGACACAAATGAAATTTTTGGGGGGATAAGTGAGCAAGCCATCCCTAGGTCCTGCCAAGTTCACAAGTCTATTTTATGGTGCCTTTGTGAATAATGCTTCACACATTTCACAGATTGGACTTTCAGAGCAGTGTTTTCACTATCTGGAACTAACTGCTGTAGCCTCTGTCCCTGCTCCTTACTTGCAGCCGTGGCTCTTCATTCCTGGGTATTTGGTAGGGTTGCAGTTTGTGACAGACACCAGGAAATGGAAGTGCAGGCCAAATTCCTGGCCATGTTTGTTTTCTATGAGCCTCTGATGATGTACTCAGAGCTATGACTTGCTTTTACATGTTACTCCTCCAAACACCAAATTTGTGGCTTTTTGGTTTGCTTGGTCTAGGAGGAACAGATTTTTGGAAGACTGCCATGCTAAGGAGCAGTGTATCTGAAAAATGGAAAAACTAATTTGAGTCTTCCAGAGTTCTGTGGTAGTTTTCTCCTTGCCAACATTTGTGCATACTCTTGCCAGGGCATCTAAGGGTACTTTTTTTTTTTTTTTCTCAACTTATGTCCAGTTGTATTAAATAGTTGAAACAAATGTTTTATTTTTCCCCTTTTCTAGTCATATGTGGAACTGGCATACGCATCAGGAGCACTGGCACAGACTTTTGTAGACAGGCATGCTGATGGCTTCGGTAATTAAAAAATGGTAAAATATCTCAATCTAAGATTAAATGTAGATATTCTCTTGGAAATGTGTGGACCCAGTCAATTTCAAGTTACTCGTGTAGGCTGTGTCGGAGGGTCTGGGTGGGTGTCTTCTGCATTTCTACTTAATGAACAAAACGTGAGTCAGGAAGGCAAGACTAAGAAAATCCAAAGATGGGAACATTGTGTAGTCTCCTAGAGCTTTTAGAAAAATGTTAAAAGTTGAGTCATGAATATGTAGAAGAACTTACTGAAGTTATAATAATTTTTATTGATTTGATCTAAGGGCCACACAATGTAGCCCTTAACTTTTGGCTGTAACTGTAGCATTAGTGAAGAAAAAGAATCTAGGGACCTGAACTTTTATAGGAAATGCGACCTATTTCCCTCTTGTTTTTCTTCACTTGCAGGGTGCAGTGAGTGGGGTCCTCTTGGTACCCACGGCCTGTAGATGGCAATCGTGTGCTGCGGCAGAGCAGCCAGTCCTGAGGGCCTTCCCAAGGATGCGAAAGTGTAGATTGGGGGAAGGGACAGATGGAAAGACTTTCTTATTTGTGGTTTTTATTTTATTTTATTTTTTTTAAAACACTTTGTTTCTTTTCACAGTCCTCAAGGCTCGGGCTTGCTCCCCGCACAGTTTCCCTTCACAAGTTGTTGGCTCGCGCGGCCACAGGGCTGAGGTGCTCTGGGGGCTTCTGCGAACTTGAGTGGCGTCTGTACGGAATTGCTTTATTTACTGTGGGAATTTCATTATGGAGAGCCTCCTCATACAAGAGGAGAACCATTCTGGTCCTTCTTAGTGTGGTTATTCCAAACTTGATCGTCAAGATATAAAACAGCAAAGGTTTGGATGTTCAAGTATATTTTGGACAGTGTAATGATTTTTCTGGCTGAAAGTGGAAAAAGAGTCCTTGCAGTGACCACTCTCTAAGGGCAGATAGGAAGGAAGTAAAAAGACAGAAGCAGAATTTCTGTGCTTTAGGCACAGGTTACTTGCTGCCTGTTTTGTCTTAGAATAAAATAAGTTTTGCTGGCTTTTCTGTACCACTGCGATTATGTAACCAACCTACCCTTTTGGTGTTACAGGTACTGGTATTAAAATGTTACTGTTCTTGGATCTGAAGACTTCACTGAATCGGTCTCTATCTAGGGATAGTTGCACTGCCCCTGTCCCTGGGGAGCGTCTCAGTCACCCTTGCTGCTTCACGCTGCAGTGCTCGCAGCAGAGCAGGAGCGGAGCGCAAGGGGATGGCTGCTGCCTGCAGCACCTGGACTCCATGGAGCTCGGGACAGGCAACGCGGTTTAGGAGGCTTCAAAGGGGAATTGGTGTGTGCAGAGGACAAGTTGTGACGTGCTTCTGCTTTAGTGTAAGTAGTGATGTAAATCCCTGCATTACTCGCTGTTGGTATTTCATGTGAAGTATTTCACCGTTCCAACAGGGTGGATATGATGCTAGCTCCATTTGGAGAGCACAGGGAGGTGCAATGCTGGAGTGAAAGCAGCATCCACTTGTCTCACTTGTGCTGTTAATCTCCAGCTGAAGGCGGCAAAGCAGAGGGGATCGGGCAGCCCAGAAGCACAGGGTTTAAGCCTGTTGGATTTGTGCAGCTGCAGAGCTGCTCTCAGTACGTGTTCAGCCTTTCTGGCGATGCAGTGCCTTTGACTCCAGGGTGAGCTGGCCTAGTTGTTCTCGCCTCAAACTTGAGGCTTCTTTTTTAAGGCTAGTTGGCAGTTAGATTAGCTCCTTAAAGCCCTGTGGAATAACCACTCCTTTGAGTAAGGGGGGAAGAGGAGATCCTCCTGCTAAATTAGCTGTTCCACCAATGCAGCCTATGGTTTCTTTCTCCCTTGACTAGCCACAGCTCAAATCTAACAATAATCTCTTTTAAGTACAAGTTAGCTCTCCATGTGAAGAGAAGTCTGACCTAATTGTAAAGCTCTGTGGGAGATGGAGGCAGGAGGCTTTCCTTTCACCCTAAGGCAGGCAGAAGTGCTGCTGACTGAAAGCTTTTTTTGTGAGTAATGCAACAAATTATCCCAATGCGCAGCTCAATTGAAGGGAAAAAGACCTAGCAAGTTCAACTGCAGTTCTTCACTAAAGTGTTAGCCAAGTTTGTTCTTAAATCTCATTGTTGCTTCCACAACAGAACAACTGCCCTTGGCATAAATTATGGTCCAGAGGAAGACTCAGCAGTCCAGTCCAGATAACTAATATGAGGAGTTTTCCTTTTATAGAAGCCCAAATTTGCCATCAGCTTAGCATGAATTTGATGTTACCCCGATAGGAAATGAGTCAGAGATGTGTGATATTGGGTTCCACCATGTGTTTTGTCCTACAGTGGTCAATTTATGCTACATAAGTCTCAAGCAGTTCCTAACCTTCTTTTCTTGTTAGAGATGCTCTCTTGAATTCTGCCTGTTTCTGTGTGGAATGCTGCTGAGTCTCTAAAAGATGGTGTATAAAAAAGGAAGTGTGTAAAAATGCCCTCACAGACCACATGGATAACTTGTTTTATTTACATTGTCAGTTCATTGGCTCTGAATGTGTGTCTTTAGATTACTGCTACCTCTATTCAATGCCTTAATACCCTGCAAACATAAATGGAATTTTGGTTAACCAGATCTGAAAAGGGAATTGCTCGTTTCAGATGGGGACAACTAGCCTTCACAGCCCCTCCAAATGTAGTCCCAGTCTACTTAGACCCGGCATCTAAACGGCATTTAGTATTATTTTGGCAACCATGCAAGGAACTAGATAAATTCAAGCATAAGGAGAACCAAGGTCCACATGAAACGAAGTAGTTAAACAAGAAAATTAATTTAAGTCTCTAAAAATTAGAGAACGGAAGTATGAAGCATTGCAATTTCTTTAACTGCTAGTCATGAGAGTGGATGCTGAGAAAGTAGCTTTTTTATTTTATTTCACATAAATACAGACTTGGTGAGGCAATAAATAGCAACTTGTCAACTGTTTGCTATACCCATAAGTTCCCTCACCTTGGGAAACGGGAGCCTTTTTGTAGCCGCAGAGAGCGGCTCAGGATTAAAAGGGCATTTTAGCTTCAGGAAGGCTTTTCTGACAGCGTTGAGCAAGTGGAGCTGACAGCAGCCAGGGTAGGGAACTTGAGCAGCTTTGGAAATGTTGGTGCTGTTTTATTTCCAGTTTGTTTGGAGCATTTGTGATTAATGTAGGACTTGGTGTAATTTATATCTGACTTTGATTTTGAGTGTCAATGGACATGATATTTTTTTTGTGCTGTACATTTCAGTGATCTGTGCCTGAGCATGGCAATCTTCAGGAAGGTGCATCTGCATAACTCTGCAGTAACTGTAGGAACTAGTTAATGCAAGTCACTTGGGTTCAGTTATACAACCTCTAGGTTCCTATTTATTTCCTAAAGGCTCTGGCAAAACTGAGTCACAAAAATAAAATGATGGTAGGGAGGAAAAGAAATATTTTTACCTCCTTGTTTTCCAGTTTTACTTTCTGAGAATGTTGTCTTGGGTGTAAAAGTTGGTGTCAGCTGGAGAAGGTCAAACAATGAACAGATTACAACAGTGATTTATTTCATAAAATACATTTATAGACCCTACTCCTACAACCGAGGTTGTGCAGCGCCTGCTCTGTAATGTTTCTGCTTTGGTAGCTTTCAAATGCCTCAGCTATTACCACTAAATGACTGTCTAATTGTATTTTCTACTTGGTCTGAAGTTCACATATATAGAACCATCCCCCTTAGCTTTTACTAGCTCTCTGATTGATCTATGGATCTGTCATAGTTGATGGAAGTGATGAACACTCACCAGAAGAAGAGTTTATTAAGGGTGTTGGGTTTTGGCTTAGGCTTATTTTTGGCTCATCTCTGATTTTCTAGCACTTGGTTTTTGTCAAGATGTTGAAGATGTTGACTGTTTATTGTTTATTTGCACTTTATCAGCTTTTCAACATCCTGTGTCTTCCTGTTCTCTTCTGTGTTACTCTAATGAACAAGAAAAATGCTGCAAAACTCTGTAAACTGTATTAAACTGTTTGAGTTTGGTGTTTTCGTACAATATGAAATGCAAGAAGGTGACTATCCTCTTGCCTGCTAAGTGATGGTGCACGTCTTGGGAACAGTGCAGGAGTCTAGTGGGAGACTTTGCTGGGAGAGTTGAGCTTTCTTGTTCTTTAGATGTGTCTCAGGGGGAAGTCATGTCCCATATTTGTCCTTTTGTGTTTTAGCTCTTGTATTTTTAGGGTGTTTTTTGGAACCTATTTATTCTCTCTTTACTTAAATTTTGTTTGGTTAGGTCTGCTAATAAGACTTTTAAGTGAAGCATAACCATGAGTCTTGATCACAAGTTTTAAAATCTCAAGGCAAGAAATTGAGGGTATGTGAATTAGTGCTAATTCTAAAAGAGGGCAACAAGAAGGTTGTGAATATGAAAGGTAGGCTTGCTATAAAGCTGTTACTAGGACTGCCAACTCTTTTGCTTTCTAAAAGTTAAATAATGGTGAAGAGTTGCAAGTCTTTAAATGTCGAGGTTAACAGACTGACGCTCTTGGATAATGTAAATCTGTTTTTGGGTGTTTTCTGCCTTTCTCTCGGAATGGCAGGGAGTCCATGGTGTAGGCTCCCTTCAAGACGTTTCTGTGTTGCAAGATTCTTGACCCCGCAGTGCCTTTCCTCAAGTATTTGGCATTGAGATGCCCGATGTTTCTTAGAAGCTGCTGGGGGACACACTGGGCCCTTGTAGAAATTGTGACCTGTGGGATGGATCATTCTGGAGACTCTCTTTACATACCTTTTTCTTAGAAAAATCACATGTGATGCATTGTCTCAGGCCTTATTTCACAGCCTAGATTGTCCTTGACAGTCATAAGTTACTGTTTTATTACTGTGGAGTTCTAGTAAAGTATCTTTAACAGCAGATCATCACAAGAGTTAATCACAGTTGATGTGATTCTTCAGTTGAGACAAGGCAAGCAACATACCCTGTCTTGGATTTCAAACTAACTCAAATATCTCCCATGCAGTCTCTCTTGGCTTGTTTTTTGTTGGCTGTGTGCAATGAATATGTTTAAAAACAAAAGCAGGTGGTTTTTTGGGGGAAAATGCCATGTGAAACACTGCATCTTTCGGAAAGCCTTGGAAGAAAGGGGAAGTGAAAAGCTTTGCTAATTGCTGTAAAACTATCAACATCTTTTTCAAGTCTAAAACAATGTTACTGAAACTGATTATACTTTATAATTAAGTTTAGGTCTATTAATTTTATAATCAGATTGATAGAAGCTAAAGATATCACCTCTATTTTTTCTGCAATTAGGCATTTCTTTTTCATGATTATGTATAGAAAATCTGTGGTTTTTTTTTTTTGTTGTTGTTGTTGTTAAATACTGTTTCTTAATAAGTTACCAAATATTGGCTTATCTTCCAAAATGATTTGACATTAGCTAACAATTTAACACCCTATTCTCCTCTGGACAATTTTTCTTACTCAGTTCATATTAAGTTTATTCTAAGAGAATTATTAGAGAATTAAGTACTTCTATAGAAGTACTACCTTTAGTCTTCTGATGAAGATAAGGAGAGGTTATTCAAAAATCTTGCAGAATTTGGATTAGCGGTATAAATCAATACCATATCATTAGTAAATTCTGTAAGAATCAACTATAACACTTAGTCATCTCCTCTAAAGTAGGTTGAACTTGATAAGCATCTTGCCTTCTTTCTGGAGGCAACAGACGCTTATTGGAAATTTCTGGAGAGATGGTACTGGGGGGTTTGGGAAGTATGGAGAAAAAATTTAATTCAAGAAAACCTCTTTTCAGAGACATGACCTAAACTGGGGAATCAAGCCTTTATTGGGAGTAAGGTACTCTAAGGTGATGGAAGTTCTCGACCTTTTCAGCAGGGTTGGACTCCAGTTGTTTTGAATCCTACTTACATTGATTCGTAATCAGAACTGTTTTTATTTGCGCTTTTTTCCACTAGAGTATTTATTCGGAGTAATTTGACATATGTAGTTCTTCTATTGGATTTTTTTGTAACAGCAATATTTCCTTCAAAGATGTTTCAAATGTCCATTTTTTGCTTTTAGCTGGTTAATGTCTGAATTTTAATTTATTTCCGGCCAAAATCAAGTTAAAAGGGGTTAACAGCAAATTGTGAGGGTTCTGTATTTTTTTTTTTTTCTCCTATCATGAGGTACAGTAAATTGGATGATGGAGTTAAATCTTGGCTCATGACCATCAGAATGGCACTTTTCAAATTTAACCAACAGTAACTATTTCCCCTATCACCACATGAAAGATTAAAAGTTTCCTGAAAGAGGTTTTATTTATGATCTTTATTTTAAATGTCTTTGCCCACATGGCTTTTTCAATTTTGCTGGAAAAAAATACAAAATGAAGGTCCAATGCATCTGAAAATAGGCTTTTTACCCTTACAGTGAATTATTTCACGCTTTACATAGCATCTTGAACAATGTTTATCTTTAGAAATCTTAAATTCTTAGAAAGATATCAACAGGAAAGCACTCCTGTATGCAAATAGAAATCAACAAGAGCTTGCAGGTAGAGCAGAGATTTCTGTCCTATGACTAAGAGTTGGTGATAGCCAGGAATTATTGGAGGGCGTTGAAGAGGAAAGGAGAAGGAAAGCACTAATTTTCTCCTGTAGATAATCTGCATTAGCGGGAGACTTAATCAAAGCATCATTACTTTAATGAAATTCTCATAAAAAAATGCAGGACACTTGATATAACTTATCTAAATTAATTACTCTCTGCTGCTAAAAGGAAGTTGTATGACAAATTATTTGTTCTGCCTATTCATCCATTTTTTATCAGACCTTTTCATATCCTGATGCAACATAAGGGGCAGAAGTAGCCTTTTCATGGTGCTGTGTGGATTAATTTGCATTGATCCTAGGCTAATAGATGAGTTATTCACCCAGGAAGTGGTCAATATTTTTAATAACATGATATTTTTCTGTGCCTAAATTAACAATCATTTTACAAGTAAACAAAATGCAATTTTTTGGTTTGTAGACTCTAGGATTATTTTAAATTGGAACTGATTTTATTTGTGTAGTAAACATAAATCTCTACCAATTTGTGTTCATATTGGAAGTGTCATTAAATACAAGGTATATGTGTAAAAACAAGGTGTATGAAATGAACTGTTTTGGCATCCAGTTAGAGCAAATGAAAACAAATGCAGTAGAGGTAAGTTGAATTGGCTCTAAAATTGTAATTTATTGTCATATTGGACAGAATATATGAAGCCTATTATCTTAAACTATAAGAAACAAAAACCTGTTGTTTGGAGAAGTTAACTATCTTGAACAGAGAACGCACAAGCTGTGAGTTTTTTTCTGATGCCGCTTTCAAGACTGTTGTGTTGCGTTTTTGGTGACGAGGGGGAGGACTGCACAAGTCTTGCCTTGTGGAGCTGACTAGTAACATTGCCAAGCTATTGAGCTGTTGGGTTTTGTGTCCCAAGCAGTGTCTTGTTAGGAGATGCTTTACTCCTGGGTGTGGGTTGATACTTGGTTGGTATCCGAGTGTAATGTTCACATAGGTAGTAGGTGTGATGCAGACCCGAAGCCTCCCAGTGCAGAGCTCTGAGGGTGCCTCATGTTGGATTCACAGGCAGGTTGTCACCACAGAAGTAGCCGTGTGGGTTTGAGTGCTCTTGGCTGCTGAGAACTTGCTCACAAACCCAAGCTGGCAGAAGGGGTTGTGTGAAAGCTCTTCATCTAGGCAGACGGGGAAGTCCTGATGTGAGCGGTAGGCAAGAGCTCCCTCAGACGTGTCAGGAGGATGCACAGCCTCTGCCCTGCTGG
>JAUBNY010001103.1:116113-132427 GCA_032275445.1 Crypturellus soui | reverse complement strand
TTGTATGTGAGAAAATGCAATTTGGGAGCAGGAGGCAAGAGTTCCACACTTACTGCTGCTTTTAATTCTACATTTGTATTTAATTCTACATCTGCATTTATGTATGTATTGGTGATTTCTAGGAACAAGACATAATTCACAAGTGGAATTGGAGTATTATAATGAGAGTTTTTGATAAGGTGCTGTACTGCCTGTTAATGCAATTGGAGGAAAGATTTAATAGCTGTATAGGACCTTTTATGACTTTAACATTTTGATTTCATTTAATTTCAGACAGTATTGAAAACATTTTTTGTGGGGTGGATTAATTCACTGCCCAATACGTTTATTACAATTTGTGAGCTCTAGAAACGCAGTTAATGTAGGTATTACTTCTTAGTACGAATATGCTTCATGTTATCTATTATACACAGGGGAAAGCAAGTGAGGTGACTGAGAAGAAATAAAGACAGAAAGCCATAGAGAAGCAAAGGTTTTACCTTAGTGTGCTTGTTGAGAAGGAACATGTCAGGTGTTACACTTGAATGTGGGTCCTTTTATTCTTTGCCAAGTGTCTTCCTGCCATCTCCCAGAACCATCTGTCACACTGTCCCAGTGCAAAGGAAGAGAATTCACCTCCGCTCATCTTTTGTTTCTTGTTCATCATCTTTGCAATGATTCCTTCATTGCAAAGAACCTTTACAAAAAAGCACTATTTTTCATTTACTTCATAGAAAGATTAGAAGGGAGCCTGTGGAAGAAATAACAAATATTTTCAAGTTATATTTATATTGTAGTTTCTTTCATTAACTATTTAGTAATTCATTTTGCTCAATATTAGTAACTAACTAGTGGCACTATTTGGTTGTCTGCTTAAGTGAAAATATAGCAAACTAAGGTTCTGCTGGCCGAGGGAGAACCTTCTGATGGATGAGATGGATGATTATAATTGGGAGAAGAACAAGAGTTTGCCATTAATATGGGTAGTAAGATCAAGTGAAAGCAGAGACTGAATTACTCATGTGACTTGTTTCAACACACACTTGTTCTCTTCTCCTTTTTCACACAATTAGCACTATGACTCACAGTTCATATGCTTAGAGAAGAAAAGGTGCAAAGAGAACAACTGACTGGAACAGCTACCAAAAGAGAATATTTATTTGCTCATTAACCTGTAATTGAGCAAAAAGAAAAGCACAAGTGGAAGTTGCCAAGGTGTCAGCTTAGATTTCATAGCATCGTCCTACACTAGAGCTGTTTCAGGACCCTTTTTCAGTTCCAGTAGATGCTTGTAGTGCTGGGTGGCTGGTGAGGCCTGGCTAGGGCAATGCACTAGAAGCAGAGCTGGCCAAAGCTTTAGGAAGTGGTTTCTTGTTTTGGGACCTTAGACTTTGCATTTCTAGCCTAAGAGCAAGTCTAAGGAGCTTGGTTTGTTAGGTAATGGTAACACTGCTACTTTCAGGACTGCAGCAGTAAGATTTGGGCTTCAAGTCTATTATCCCCCTCTCAATTTCTTGTTTAATGATGGTCACCTTTAAAGCTCATGTTGCCTTCTGCAGAGCCATTGGATGATTGTAGTCTGTAAAACTTAAATTTTTGGTCCTACCTGCTTGACTGACTAGGAATAAATAAGAATGAACAGAATAACTTATCTGGCTTAATACTAAATCAACTTGTGTACAGTGTATGTATTGGTGATGGGAACTGATGTCAGCTTCTTGAGCAAATTGAAGGTGTTATAGTCCAAGTGCTTCCACGAAAGGTACTGCAGAAATTCTTGGCAGCACCACCCTCTGTCTGGGTGTTGGTGTGGGCTTGTCCCAGCACGGCTATGCTGGTGTCATCCTCGGTTCTGTGCTGTGGGGAGATCCCTGCTCAAAACCGCATCAGCACTGAAGTCTGATCTCATTGCTCTGGCTTGGGTTTTAATGAATGTCTTTATACTTCTTCTGCCTTGGCAATACTTACGGATATTTAGGGTGTGTTGAGAAACTTGCATATTCCCCCAGATCTATTCAGAAAGTTTCAGACATGTTAGGTTTGGGTCAAAAGCTTCAATAGCAGTATGGATTTGCTTAAGTTATGAAATGTATAGTTAAAAACCTGTCTTCGTTTTATTAAAATGTATATGTTCAATAGTTTTTTTTTTTTTTTTTTGGGGGGGGGGGAGGGTGCGTGGTGGCAGGGCGAATGGCCCCTATTCTTTCTTTGCGCTGGCTTTAGCAAGAACTTTTCACTAGGTATAGCAAGAACTGAAGAACTAGCTTGGCTTTGACTTGAACACCTTGTTTTTTCTGAAGCTCTAGTCTAAGAAATGCAAAGGATGACCCAGGAGTGCACGGGATTGGGAGTGCAGCAGGAATCTCATGGCCCTTCCCATCTGTGCTCTTGCAGAAGCAGATGGGCAGGTGAGATCATTTACCTGGCCGGGCTCCGTAACGCTGCCCCTTTGGTCTGTGCTTCAGGAGGCACCTTGCTGCTCTCTCTAGCCGCAGGCTGCTGATACTGTCCTCCCCATTTCCAATACTCGGTCCTTGATGAGGTGAAGCAAAACTTAGAAAATGTGTACAGTGTTTAAGGATTGTCTTCATGAGTAAAAAATAATTGAAGTATATGTCAGTAAATGATAGCAGTGTTTAGTAGAGTAGATATTTTGCAATCAGTGTGAAATCATGTTAGACCTCTAGTACTGCTTTCTAATATATGGAAAGATTGCATTCTGAATAATGTAAGCAACTTAGCAATTTAGGAAAAGGAGCCACTCAGCTTCAAAGAAGTTATTAAACACTATGTTTCACATTTGCATTTTTTTTTCAAGTTTCATTGTTGAAATCAAATAACTTCAGATCTATGTCTCTTGTAGAGAGACTAGTAGAAGGACTACTACTTATAGTCCTTCTGGTTTTTGCAATTCAGTCAATAGATGGAATTTAACTGCAATAATTCATTTTTCCTATTATTATAATCCATACTTTCTTCAGATGAGTCTTCCAAACAGTGCCTGTAGTGAAAAGCACTTGTACATATTCTGTTAAAATAAAGCACCATAACTGTGGTTAGTAACTTTAATTTTTGGACTGTATTCCATCTCTCCTAAAGAGCACCTTGTGTGTGTGCATATATATATATTTTTTAAATCAGTTTCTTCTAGTTCTCTCCGAAAGAGTGAGTGCACCTGGTTCCCCTATTTTACCAACTAATTTGTAGAATAATTGAACCTGAATCAAGTATATTTAACGAGAAGTAGTGTTTTTCTGTCCCAGTTGAGGCAGACAGTACCTGCTGTCGTGTATGAGGCTTCCTGCAGGACCACCCCTGGCTTCCGACGTCCCTGTGGTGGGACGCATTGGCATTGCTGTGGAGCTAATCCCCATGCTACTCGGGAAGGGTTGTTGTGTTTGGGAGCGAGTCCGTGTAGAGAGCAGTATAAAATGGGGGCAGCTCAGTGACTGACACCACATCAAATACCAAGACACACAGAACTGCAGCAGGCGGGTTCAAGCTGGTATTAGCAATATTACAGTGATGAGGCTAAGATTGCTGTGTTGTGTCTTTAAATAGCAGCACCTAGAAGGGTTCAGAATACTCTGGTTTCAGAGAGGAGGAAGCTTTGGGGCTTGGTAGTTCTCAGCTTAGCCAGCTAGCAAGTTGTTCCACTCTTAAACATTGGCTGCTGAACAAATAATCTCTTTGGTGATGGCTTGTGCTTGTATTGCTTTTTATGCATTTCCATACTCATCACTTATTTGTTTTACCTTTCTTCTTAGATGAAGGTATGAGCATCTACCATATCTAACCGATACCCAACACTTCCTTAATTTAAGACTAAAGAGAAAGATAGTGCCCTAGGCACCTTCTGTGTTCATTGCAATTTATGGTCTTGCATACCACTATTTTTTTGTGCATTTGTAAATGCTATTTTCCAAGTGATTTCTAAAAAAATGTTTTGTTTAAACTGTAAAGACCGGTACTATCTAATCGGTTATTTTTTATTGATAGGTTCTTTTAGCAGTGCACTGCCCTCCGCATTATATTTTCAGAATAGGTGGAATACTAGGGCCGTAAAGGGAAAAAATGGAAAAGTCTTTTTAGTGGTGAAGGTTTTAGGGCTGGCAGTTATGAAGATTTGTTCATGTTAGGTCATTAATTTTCCTTTCCTTGCTTTTTTTCCTTGCTTAAAGATCACTTGCTTTATAAGATTGAGACGGGTTAGCTTCACTGCCAGGGACAGGTCTGTGCCAGCCTTCTCACTTGCCAAGCGGGATCAGTGGTTTGTAACTAATGGCACATTAACTATATTTCCCCTGGAGATCATGTGCAGTAATTATATTCAAGTGCTTCTATATTTAGTGTGATGGGGTGTCTTTAGAGCCTTGAGCTTATCCCAGCTGTTGCATTTTTTTGTGATTCTGGTTTGCTTTTTTTTCCTGGAGTTTAGCAATTTGTTAAATGAAAGCAAGCATTGAAGCAAGTGTGGTAGGACTTGAATGAGGAACCATCGAGGCCAAAAGCTTTTCCAAGATCTGCCTTTGTGGTGTTGAAGAGGGCTTGGAAGTGAAGGTGGCGGGATTAATCTTGGGGAGGGCATCAGGGAAGTATGAGGAATATACAATGCTGTAAAACACTTTTTTTGAAGGAATTTTTTTTAATAAAGCTTAAGAATAAGTAGTTACGTGATAATATTTACTTGAAAGAGTATTTCTTTGGTTTTGTCTGTTTAAGATGAATCTGTGTGCCATTTGAAGTAAGCTTCCAAATTCTTGAAGGAAAAACTGAACACATACAACATGTATACCTGGTTCTTAGTAATAGGCATGTTGTGTATGTCTCTTCCCACATCAAACTGATGTAGAATAAGATTAAGTAGAATAACATTAAGTAACAATGAGCCCTGTTGTCAATGTGCAGTACCAGGGAGGGGGTGGTAAATTAGACTTTCTCTGAAGATACTATCTAATTAATATCACGACACTGATTCAGCTTCCTGGTAGGTTGTGATGTAGAAACATCAGAAAATTGTGGTAAATGAATTGATGTGGAGTGAAAATTAACTCAAAACTTCAGCGCATGTGGTGTGCTATGGTTTGACATCATCTTGGTGGCCTTACATTTCAGGAAGGTAATATTTTTCTGAGCTCCTAAAATTAGATGACTGGCCTTGGGTAAAAATGTGACCTTAGTAAGGTCTCCTTTCGTGTTCACAGGTAGGTGAAAAGCCCTTTCTATAAAAAGGAATGGGAAATGCATGGCAGGATCACACCTTGTGTCCCTTAAGGCCTGCTAGCCTTCTGCCCAGAGCTGCTGTTGAGTCTTCACTTACAGTAAATTATTGCAGAAGCAGCTGCTTCTGTCACTTTGGCTAACTGTGGACTTCGTTTCACTTTGTTAATAAGTTTTGCACCCTTGGAAAGGATAACGCTGCAAGGCTGTTAGGTTAGTGTGCTTTATGGATGGATAAGATGGGCCTAATTTCATCTTGAGGTAGTCTGTATTTAGCCTATGGTTTGAGCAGTTTTGGCGCCTTACACATTGTGGGTGATATTGCCAAGTTGTCTACACCGATTTCCATATCTAAGGCATCTATCCCCATCTCCACCCTAACTTGAGCTCTTAGTGCTGCTTGTTAAATCATAATGTGTGTTAACTAGTCTCTTTTTGGGGAGGGGCAGGCCCAGGGGTTTAAGTAGGCCCAGGACATTTTCCTCAGGTTGATTTGCCAAGGCAGGGGTTGGATGCAGTGGGATGGTATCAGAGGCAAGGCAGAGGTACATTTAAGAAGTGCTGACAGAAGTCTTCCCAAGTAAAGAGCAATGTGCCTAAAGACTTGTAGGCAGGAGAGAAAAGGTTGAGCTGCTTATTTTTGGGAATAGGAAGATCTGTTCTGAGTTAGACAAGGCCAAAAAATCCCCTGCCTGTGTGTCACTGCTGGAGCCTTATGGATGGTGAAGAAAAACATGCTATTGGTTGGTCTCTGTTAGGGAACTGCCATTTAGGAACCTTGTACTTGATATCTATAAGTTCTTGTGCTTTCCCTGGTCAGGAGTCTGTGCCTCTCAAAGGCTTGGAATGAGCTGTATGCCAACCTGCTGGTACACAGGGGAACAGACAAGTGAACTGAAACTTGGCCTTGCTCTCAGGCACCAGATATCCAGGAACGGGCACTTTGCAACAACATGCAATAGCAGCATGTGTAAGAGACTGCCTTGTCTTCCTACAGGTTCTTGTAGGAACAGGGTACTGGGGTGATTTCTGTGAATATTCCATATACTGAAGTGATGCTGGCTGCAAGCACGTGCCTACTAGCTTGCGTTATGGGGTTAGGATTGATTGTTAGATGGGAGTTTGAGTAAAGTGACAAAAATGTCAGAAATGAGGAATTACTTATCCCCCACTGGGGAACTTTAAGATGAGATGTTAAATGACAGTAAAAAAATCACTATTTGTTTCAAGCTAATCCAATAAGATTTATTTCTGTTTACTGTCCTATCTCACTGGAATTAAAATCAGGGTAGTTTTGTTGCTTTTTGCTTTTCATGGCTCAAGATTGACCGCGAGAAAGGATCATCCGAGCTATATGGAGTTAGCAATGATAACTTGAGCAATTAACTAACATGGATGTTTTACGGAAGACCTGTCAAATGGGAGATTTCTGTTTTTCAGAATTTCAGGTTTTTTCACTGCTACCCTTGATGGGAAGAGGTGATTCTAACACCGTAACCTAGTGGTAGCTTCATCTCTGGGTTTCATTTCCAATCAGAATTTGTCTTGCTTTATTTTATTTGATGCTTTTTGGTAGTATTGAGGATTTTCTTTCCCGTCTGTTTTCTTTGTCCCCTGGGAAGAATTGTCTTGTCATCATTTAGGGTCTGGATGGTTGCAATAATGCTGTGTCTTAAGGGATAAACAGTTAACACTTATGTTAGAAAAAGCTGTGTTCAGGATTTTAGTATTTTGTTCACAAAATAAACTCAGGTACAACTTTTCAAGGGTTTTGGTTTTCTTTCCACTTCATTTTTGTTTTTGTACTGATGTAAATAACCTGCATAGAGATGGTAAAATTTCAGCACAGTGAAAAATGCTTATAACTGTGGTACTGTTTATCATAAGCTTTTTACTGCTGTTAAAGGTTTGTAATGATAGACTGTTCTGTGCTTTCAGCTGCATTTCCTTAGCATTTCAGTGAGTGAAAATGCACTAAAGATCTTGTGCTGTTTTGTCCTCTGTAAAGTACCAGAAGATGGAGATCATTTTTTCAGACTTTTTGCTTTAATGGCATTTTCAGAAAATAGCTAGTTATTTTTAATAGGTTTTCTTCAAATAATTGATAATTTTTAATAGTATTTTATTTTCCAGGGCATGTCACCCTTAGAGGTCCTTTTCTTTTTTTACATTTCTTTTATTGCCCATAATTACTCTTTAGATTAAAAAGACAACTTTTAGTAGACAAATCAGCCCTTTTATTAATACTTAGGGCTGATGCCAGGTTGCACAAGTGAAGATCCCTCAAGCTATTCCTGTTTGTGCCTGTAAGAAAAGATTATTCCTTTGAAGTCCTGAGAACTGTGTATCCTGTTTTTTGCTTGTCATCCACCTAGAAAATACTTTTTTGTAGTTATTTCTCATAGTTGAAGCTGGTTACCTGTGTAAGTTAAATGCTACAAAGGCAGAAGGTGAACATGTGTGATTTGATGGAGAAGGCAGAACACCAACTTTACCAAATCAGGATAATGGCTTTAACTAACGCAGCCAAAAGAGCAGTCGAGGTCAACACCCTCGCAGCGAGAGCAGCCTCGTGCCATCACTGGTGCCTCTGCAGGTTTCGCCTGTCCGAAGAGCTCAGTGCACTAATGGGTTCTTGGCAGTGCTTTCTCCCCAGGAATCAGTGCAGTATATCTCCCATTTCAGGGGAAGACCTTGCTGTCTCAGGAAAAAAAACTGCTCTTTTATCAGAAGAGACTCTAATGTCGTAATGGGGACTTTGGGGAGTCCATGGCATGGAGGAAAAGCACTGAGTGCAGACAGGTCCTCTGTGTTGCTGCGCAGCCGAGCGCAGACATATGCCCATGACAGGGGACCTCTGAAAGGCTGGGATGTGGTTAAAAGACCAAACTCTCTTGCAAGTCTAGAGAGGGGGGAAAAACGTTCACTACTTTGCCTGCTTTGGTAAACACCTGGAATATGCTGTGTATTCCTATTCTACTTCCTTTCTTTATCTATAATGTTTCTTAGGAAGTCTCAGCTTTCAGGAATTATGCTGGTTCTTGGTGTGGAAATGTTTTCACTTTGAAGGTGATCATCTGTAGATTCCAACAGTGAAAAGCTCCCATTGTCCTGCAGAAGGCCTCATTTTTTCATGCCCATTTGCTGCCCTGGAAAGGTGGTTGAACTTGCCTGGTTCAGACAGAGATATGTAAATCACCCCATACATGCACAGGTGACAATCTGTAGGCATAAAGTGGGGAGCAAAGAGTATTTACATCAGGCTTGAGCACAGGAATTGAGGAGAAAGAGAAAAATTGAGTAGGAGTAGGAGGGCTACACCTGAGCTACGAACAGCACTTAGAAGCAACAGAGCACCAGCTCTGATGAAATTAGAACGTATTATTCATGTTAGCCTTCAGCGGTACTTGAAACTACTGTGGGCTGAAACGTTTGCATTCTTGCTTTTGGAAAGATGGTGTGTTTCAACTTTAAGGTCATTCCGTATTGCATCATGCTTGTTGAGAAGCAGCAACTTGCCTTGTTAGATGCTGGGCACAGCAGGGTAAGAGTGCACGTGAAAGCTCATGGAAGTAGTTCAGGATGGGTGTGCAATTGCTGCTGCTTGTCAGAAAAGTCCTGGCTTATATCAGGACCTGGATTTGGTGATCTTTGCGTAAAGCTGATCCTCAATTTTGAGGTTCCCAAGCTCAAAATGATTGACAGGTAGAATAGGGAGGAGAGATAAGGAGAGGGGATCAACAGTGAATCTGGGCAGGTGTTTTCCATGCAGCAGGATTATCTGCTGTGCAGTAGCAGAACACAGTTGACAGTTACCAACTTCTTAGGAGCTGCAGGTAGCATCAGCAAAGTTAGAAGGTGGGAAATAGATGTTTCTTTGGGTATGAGAAGAAACAAGGCTCTTTATTGTCATGTCATTGGTTAGAAAACAAAATAACAAACTGGTTTCTGGGTTGTACTTGAGAGTAGTGTTGTCCTCTAGCACTGCATTGCCTGTGTGTATTTTGTTTTTCCTGCCTCTACTGAAGAGCCCAATACTGTCCTGTACTTGAGATGCTTCTTAGGCTGTGTTTACTTTCTCTTGCTTCATTTTTTAAAGATAGATATTTGTTTTTGTATTCTTAAAGTTTGTGTTTCGTTCCCAGTTCTTAACAGGAGGTAGCTTTGGTAATACTAGAGGTCTTGATCAGAAGAGGGTTGTAATGATGACTTCATCTTATTTCTGCTTTTGAAGATGTAAATGCAGATTTTAATGCAAATGGCATCTTGATTGGCACTTGAGTGCGCACGAAGCATTTGGATCATCTGAGGTGGGCAGTTCAGCAATGCTTTGGAAGCTTTATAAGTTGCTGGTTTGTAACTTAGGGATCATGGAAAGTGTGTTAAATGCAGGCAATTTGTAAAAGGTTGTCTGGAGTTCCCTTGGGCCCTGTGCAGGAGGAGTTTGCCCTGCAAGGCCTGTTTTTGCCTACTCATTTAAGAGTGCTTTTTTTTTTTTTTTTTTTTTTTTTTTTTTTTTTTTTTTTTTTTTTTTTTTTGGAGTTGTAATCATTTTGAAGCCCTTTGTTAAGGGCTTAAAATTTTTTTTTTTTTTTTTTTTTTACTTATTTATTGTCTACCAAATCACTGCAGATAGATGTGCTCTGAGTCCTGGACTGACTCTCTTAATAGTTCAGAAACAGCAGTATCACCTAAGCCCTAGATTACCAAGATGAGCCTTGTTAGATCAAGGCTAGAGGCTTTGGTTTTACGTTCAGGGGAAACTTATGCTAGTGTCTAAGAAGTTGATGGTGAAAGATGCCTTTTTCTCAGTTTCAGGACTCAAACTTATGAGTGCTTTGTCATGTAATACTTGGAAACTGTGAGGTGCTGGCTTGCTTGGCGCTTAGGTGAAGCTCCCAGAGAAATGATACATAAGGAAATAGAGATGAGTGAGAAACTGCTGTGGTCTGGAAGCAGTCTAGAAGTTTTCTTGCTTGTATGTAGGCCCTGAATGGCTGCTGTCCTGGCTGTGCAGGGCTCCAGGGAGAGGGGCTCTGGTGCAGCCCACAGAGCTCTGCTGTGCTGCAGGACAGGGCTTGGTTGTGCTTCTCCCGCACATGGTTCCCTCAGCGGAGGACCCCAAGCTGGCACTGGTTGTGTACATGGACGCAGACACACGTATGTGTGCACACGCACATGTGTCATATATTTAGCATACTTGAATAAAGCACTGAATACAACAAACAGCAGCAATCAAAATTACATGCTCTTGTGAACATTTTTATTTTAAGTGAGTTCGTGTGCTGTGATGCTGTAGAGGCATCTACAGTGTAATCAGCTTGTTAATAGAAGAAAGTAATTTCTTGCAGTGATCCTAGAGCCCTTTGTTAATGTCAAGGATAATTTGGGCTGACTGATTTGATTGCTGCTGTTTTCCCATGAGAAGTCTCAAGAAATGAAACTGCTTGCCTGGATAATTTAGGCTTATATGATTGCCAGTAAGCTAATGATGCAAACACAGCTGAAGTAAAATTTCTACTTAATACTGGAGTTTTTTTTTTTTTTTTTTTTAAAAAAAAAGGGGGGGGGGGTAAGGGGGATGGAGGAAGAAGCACTTAAACACCTGCCATATGGACCCTGTGCTAGTCCTAGGTTGGGAAGGAAATTGTGTTTGATGAGAAGCTTCAAGCCATTGGTCTTGAGTAGAAAACTAGTTCTGTTCCAAATGAGTTCCTAACTTAGAGCAAACTAGTCCTCCTCCTTCCTGCAATGTTCAAAATTATTGGCTAAAGTTAGTTTTGGTTTAAAAAAGGCAAAAACTCTTCCACACAGCTTCACATCAAGTTTAATATTATTCTGTAATTTATTATGGATTAAAGCTGTGACTTCTTTAGGAGGATTTATTTATGTATGAGTTGCATTAACTTTGTTCAAATTGCAGTTTTCTTGGAGTGACTAGGTCGGAGAAAAGAGTGGTTCTGCTGCTAATGGTGCTTCTATATGTTACATGCAGTTCTACTGGGAGTAACCAGAAGAAAAGTGTATCAAAAAATAGTAGGGTCTGTTGCTCAGCTGCACTGCTTGATTAAGTGGTCTCAGAGACCTTGAAGGGTATGTGGAAAGAAACCCCAACTTTGGACTCCTAAAATGCTTCAGGGTCCAATTTATCATTCATTCTAGGTCAGCCTGTTCCTTTCTACTTGTCATTTTTTAACCTGAATTTCCTATTTTAACATTTGTGAGTCCATAAGGACTTACCAACTGTAAGTTAGTCTTCAAATTACCTAGATTCAAAGGAGAATCTTCTGTAGCAAAGAGTCTGTGTTCAGATTATTTCCAAATGAGTTGGTGTTGGGATTTCTTCAGGTGTCTTTGAAGACTTGAAGTATTTTTTTGGAGGGCAGGGGGAGAAAGTGGACCTCATGATGAGTAGACATCTTAGGGGAGTCAGGTTTATCTGCTGGTGGCTACATGACTCAGTGAAGAGAATAGTTCTTTTGCTAATGATGTGGGTTCAAAATGCAGTTCTGTTGAGCTGATGAAACCATCTCACAAGCTCCTAACAGATTTATTTTAATCTTATAGTGCTACCAGATGTGAAAATGTGCGACCTTGTATGTCATAAAAGGCTTGTTTTTTTTTTTTTGTTTTTTTGTTTTTTTTTTTTAACCCCTCTAATGTAATGGAAATAAGGAGGGTCCTATCTAGGTTTAATTCAGTTCTTAATGTAATTTTGGAGAGCAATTTTAAAGGAAATCATAGAAAGTGATATATGCAGTTCATAGACTAGATTTTTAGTAGGCTAACACTCAGTATCTCTTGCTGTGCCTTGCATTGTCTGTGAATTACTGATGAGCAGACTTTTTTAGAGCTTGATTATTGTTATAGGAGGCATTGAAAAGTCATTTTTTGCAGAAAAATATAACTAAGTTCTTGCCACCTCTTTGTGTACTTAATTCTCTGTCTTTGTCTTCTAAATTTGAAGGTTAGAAATATAAGTATACATATGTAAATGAAAAACCAGTGTATTAGACAACAGAATGGTAATAAGGGAAAATAAGTAATAAATCCAGTAGCTGTATGAAGGAGCTAATAATTTGAAGGAGTTCATAACTGTGGATGAAGGAGATGGAGTTCATGGAGGTTACAGCACTCTTAATAAATGAGTTTGTTAACTACCTTTCCAGCACAATATAGGTGGAGTAATCCTACGGGGTATTATTAGGAGATGCTATGTTTAATGTGAAAATGCAAGAGGTTATAATATATACCCAGACTTCCAGATGGTTTTTCCTTGGTTCAGGAAAGGGAATACCATCTCAAAAATCAAAAACACTTGTAGGCAGCAAGGGTACATTCTAAGGAATTCCTTAGAAACCTCTTCTTGCTCTTGCTTGCCATCAGTGATTACTCTGTAGATAGCTCTGGCTTGAAAAGCACTAGCTAACTAGGCCCATTTTGCTGATTAGTGACCAGACTTGGTCAAACGCAGGATTTCTGATCATCAGGATCGAAAATCAGAGCATGTAGAGAAAGAATTTGAATTATTTTCCAACTGCGTGGTTGACTACGAAGTGTAAATATATGACCTGCCCCTGCCTCCCTTTGAGAATCCCCAAGCTGCGTTTAGCCTTCATAACCACTCTCTCATCTTGAGCAGTTGATGTCCTGAGCCTCTTAGCTGGCTCGTGAAAGAGCCAGTCCTTGGCCTACAGTGCACAATGAAGATATTTCTCAGATCTGAGGTCCTCTGTTTGCTGCATCATTTGGGAGTATCCCAAATTTTCAGACTCCATTCTCCAAGCAGACCGCTGGACGCAGGATGTTGTGCTGCCCTTCTGCCTTTGGTGTTCGGGGTTTCCTAGCCGTGCGGTGCTCTCGTCTTAGGTCCCAGCTGGAGAGGTAACAGGCCAAGAAGTGGAGACTGTGTGAACTGAGAAATGATGGCTTGGAGATGAGCAAAACATCTGGTGTCTCTTCCTCTCCCAGCCTGACTTGACTAGATCAAAAAGCTTCACACAGCTCTCAAGAATCAGGGACAGAATGTAGTTCAAGCTGCTCACAGTGTGTTTGAAGACAGAAGGTAAAAATGAATAACTGAAAGGAAAATTCAGGTAAGGGAATGTAATTACCCAAACTGGCTTTTGGCCAAGGCAGAGCTAATGGTTCTATTCCTCTGCAAAATGCTGTGGGATTTTTAAAGGCAATTTGGTTTTATTTCTTATTACAAGTATTGCCTGTTTTTATTGCTGCATGATGTGAAGCTTGTATATAAGGAATATTTGTCAGGGGATTCAAGACTGGGGAATAGTGTATGAAAACCAAGATAGTTGTGTAATTAAAATTGTTATGATTTTTTTGAGTCTCAACATCTATAGAAAATTTAAACTGCTTAGGAAGTAAGCTTTGTGGTTTACTGATTGCACATCTAGTTCTTTTGAGACAAATAAGAAACAATAAGTTCTATGCCTTAAATATGTTCTATGTAAAGCATGTTGCCTCATAAAACTCTAATTGCTGGGTAGGAATTGCCTGGAAATACAGCCCTTTTGTGTTCACAGCTGCTTTGGTGTTCATCTACCAAGGTGTATAAATTATGTCTAAGACGGGAGTAATGAAGAATATTGAGATATATGTAGTTGTAAAGTAACAGGAGGTTTAGAAGAAAATTCATCATCTTGCATTTAGGGCCTAGATAAGGGATTCTCCAGTGAAAGATCGGGTAGATAAGAAGCTCCTGAGATTATTTCCGTGTTTCTGGCGACCTTTCCAGGAATGGGACTGGTCCAGTGTGCGGCAGCATTGTGAAGAAGCATAGGAAGCCCTAAAGGCATCAGAGGGTGGCAGACAGGCCTAAAAGCCAACACTATAGCATTAGTCTGTCTCATGGGGACTAATAAAGGAGAATTCAGTGTATTTTTTTTTATATATCATCAGATGTTTGTCTTACAGTTATTTGACAAAGATTCACTTCCTTAGCTACATTTCCCCACATGTATTTTTATAACCCACCTTTTCATTGCAATAAACACCCTTCTAAATGAACCTGTTTGGGTCTGTTCCATGGCCCTGGGATGTTTTAAAAATACATTTTACACTTTTAAACATGCAGTGGGAGTTGGTATTTGCTTAGTTTCAGCTTGGAGATGTCATGTTAATGAATGAGCAAGTGATGCTTGAAAGGTCACAAACAAAGTAAATAATTCAATCTTTTGTGATTTATTCTCTTTAATAAATGCATCGCTGAACAGTGTTTGCTGTGTGATACAACTTACTGTTTGTTCACTTACTGACATGAAATACTCTATCCGCTTCTCAATGCTGGCAATATTTAACCTCCTGTAATATTTTGTTCTGTCAATAAACGTATCGGTGAGTGTTCAGTAATATGTAGGTAACTAAGCTTCTCAGCTCTTGTTTTGAGCAAGTGTCATTTCATCTTGCCTTTCCAGCTGGGTCAAATGCCCTTGTGATGAGGCTGTGACATCTAGAACAGCAGAACCCTGCTGTTTTCTGCACAGTTGTGTGGTGGGTTGCAGGGGAGAATGACCTCGAGCTGAACTGGATTTCTGTAAGTGTCTGTGGTAGATATAAGTTCAAGGAGAGCCCACAATGAAGACCAATTATGTGATTCCGAAGAATTACAGTTGCTATTCAACTTGCTGTGATTTGCTTTAAGCTATGAATGGGAAATGTTACATTTTGGGGAGGGAGGCAGCTTTCATGTTCTTCCCTTCTGCAAGTTCTGCATTTATGTATAGATACCAAATGTATTGCAATTATTAACTGAAATCTTGAATCAGACACACTGGGGAATTTTGAAATGTTTTGTCATTTTTGAACTTAAACATTGATTTATTTTGAGGACAAGTTTTGTTTTCACCCTTTTAGACACTGAGATTAGATATTACATAGCCTACATGAATAACAAAACCCGATAGAAATAACATTCCTTTTAAAGGAACAAGCCATTGAAACTGAACTGAAATGTAGCTCAAGCTGTGTTATCTGGGAAGATTCCCAGAGCATGGAGGACTCTTTTTCTCAAAGAGAAACCAGGAAGAACTTCCTTGGAGTCCTAGTAGATGCCTCTAATGAATGAGTTTTGCTTTCTTCAGTGCCTAAGCAGCCCTTGTAAATTTATTGAGCAATTGATAGTTTGTAATCCACAAAAATGCTTTACAGCATTTAGGAACCTTTTCTAGGAGAACAGATGGACCTCTGCTATGAGATCAAGTCTAATATTGAATTGTTGGCTAAAAAAAAGATAATGCGAGAACCCAATTATTGTCCATCCCTCTTGCCTCATCTCCATTTGGGGACCCCTCGAGTGTTTTGAGTTTTGAAGGGGAGAGAGCACGTGCTCCAAGCCCTTGAGTCACTTAATTACCTAATGGGATTAAAGGAAACTGCAAAGACTGGAAGAGGAGACACTGAAGAACTGATTGACACTACAAATGGAGGGATATGCTCAATGGAAATACAAGGATTATCTACACTCAAAAATATGTAGCATTGTGAATGCACTGAGAGTTTTATAGTAAGGTTGGGTGTAAGCACTCTTATAAATGATTTTTATTCTTTTACTTTGGGATATGTTGGAAAAACTCAATGTCATTTGTGGCAAAATGCAGTATTTTCTAAGTTCAGTAAACCTGAACTAGTTTAGCTTTTTCCTCTTGAAATTTGGTGCTTTTCAGATCATACATAGCACTTGAACAAAACTCCAGATAGACTCAGTCTTTCTGTATCTCTATACAATCCATTTTTTAGTGTTGTGTTTTTAATATTTGTCAGGTATTACACCCATTCTTTTTGGGAATGAGATATTAGTGTTGCGGTATTGGAACTGGACTTTTGTTTGCTTTTGTCTTAACTGCTGTCAAATCTGTGGGACATTCAGTATTGCGTTCTCGAGGCTGAGTTTGCCTGGAAGATTAGAATTTTCATGTGAGCTAGGCTATAGTAAAGTCTTTCACTTAGTCATGTCTTAGCAGAGTGTTGCAGAAATACTTTAATTGTGTATTGGGCCTTTTGCACTGCGGGTGAATGGCAAGTGGGGTAGTTCTGCTTTGATGTTTCAGCTGGGCTGTGGCTCTGGGCTGCAGCATGTGGTTCCTGTCCTGCTGCTGC
>JAUBNY010001103.1:93264-106162 GCA_032275445.1 Crypturellus soui | reverse complement strand
AGAAGAAAAGCGTGTTGGGAAAAGCAAGTAAATCTCTAGAGAATTTTAGTCCACTGAGTTTTCTGGCTATCCTGGAGAGGATTAGCAACTGGTTGCTGTTATGTGTTTATTTTAATTTTTATTCTTTTCTCCCTTCTGGGTAGTAGCCAGCTACTCTAGAAGTAGCTCATATGTAGTTTAATAACATTTTTCTTGTTTATTTTGGTATAATGGGTGAGTAGTAGTGTGCATTTTTTAAAAAACAATATCGCTTTATAAATGCGTGGAAGTTGTTGGCTGATAAAAGTTTGTCTTTTTCTAGTCTCACGTAGAGATGTGAAGTATTTCCAATGCCTTTCTGTAGTCATATATAAACTACTTCCCAGGGATGCTCTCTTCTGTTTCACTGTCTATCTCATTGATCCCCACCAGTTTCTGCACGGGCATCCTTGCGAGATGAGGGTGATATGGACAGTGCTTAGCAGTTTTCTTTCTAATTGAGCTTGATCTCAGTACAGTTGTTGGTAGTTTAATTCTAACAAGGCCTCAAATCCCATCTGAGTGATATTTCACAAAGTAAATTGACTGGCAGAACTGGAATGTAAAGAAGAAATCAGAAATAAAATCAACTTTACACAAAATATAAATACAGCTGGACTAATCACTGCAGTGATTGTAAGACTGTTGCAGGTGCAGAGCTTAATTACATTAAATACTAGACTAACAAGATGAAAAACATGGATAATGAAGCCCTTTATGACTCAGCTGTGGAGGTCTTGCTTAGACATCTACCATGAATTCCTTCTTTTTGATCTGGAAATGAAATGTTTCCTCCAGTTAAATGCCCCATTGTTAAGAAATCCAATTGTTTTTGAGTCAAAGTCCTTTAAAATTTTTTTCTGTTTGTTTGGTATTTTGGGGGGGCCTTATTCTGGAGCTGGTGCAGGTGTTTCTTCTTGCAAGGATTTTTTGTTTTCTTGGTGTATTTTTGTTTTCAAGTAGATTGAGTTGCATCAAATTGAGGATTTGTCTATTCAGTTCTACCAGCTAAAGTTTGGCTGTCAGGTGCACATGGGAAAATTTATCATGATGCTTTTCATCTTAGGAGAAGAATGTCTCATTACATACTCATGGAAATAAATTTTTCCTTACAAGACTCATGTTTATTTAGGTTGAGTTAAGATCCCAGCCAAACCTGAAAGACTTGTTTTAGTTATCATTCTAAGTTGGCTTTGCATCCACTACTGGGAGTAGGGATCTGTCCCTTATTTTGGAATATTTCAGGAGTATGGTCTTAGGTGGTCCTTCTAAAGTATTACAAGAGGGCATCTGTTTTAGCTCTGCTTTATGTCCTTGCTGGTGAGACTGTTTTAAGATTTTCTTCATAAAATAAAATGTCAGCTACAAACTTAAGCGCTACTGTCTGCATTGCCTTGTTCCTTGATTCCTCTGCAAGTCTGCTGTGGTACTGAGTCATGCTTTGAAATGTGTGTGCAGTCTAGTTATCTTGAGGAAAAGCAAAAAATGAGTGAAAAAATAGGTGCAGTTAAGTGATTGTGCTCAAGTAGACAGTATTAAGCAATTTTAAGGCAATTTTAATATTAAGTAAAATCTTTTCCTTACTTTGCAAAACACAACAGACTTGAGTAAATAACAATAGAGATGCCTTAACTCTGTCTTTACATGGCATCTAACACATAAGTTGGATGACTGGGACCAATAAATACTATTAAAATGCCACTAAAAACTAAAACGATCCTGTGGAATCCTCTTTGTCAGTCTAACTTTATCTGCTTCCAGAGAGACTTGGGCTCTGGCTGGAGACCTAGTATTGTATACCTCGGAGTGAAAATGCTATAAGAAAGCCATCTGAGCAGCCTGGTTTAGTTGCAGTCACAATTCTCTTGTTTTCGTTTGTTCAGTAGTTGTTTGATATCACTTGGTCATTTCTGCTTAGACTCTGCTTCTCTGATCCCTTGTGTGGATGACTTGCAGGATTCTTGATGACCAAAAACCATCCTTTATCCTTATTAGTAATTTATTTTAAAAATGGATAAAATGTGCTTGTAAGGATACATATCCTTATTTCCTTGTATTAAAAAGAAGAAAAAAGGGAAAAAAAATCCCGATGAGAAACATATTATCTCGTTACTGAGTGGGCTATGTACCTTCATACTCTCACTCTGAGTGCCTGTGCTGCTCTTTTCTCTGTATCTAGGTGGCAGCTTCTGCGGGTCATTTTATCTACTCTGAAGCATGTGCCTTGTGGACATGCCAAAAATATATAGGACTGCTTATGTTTTTTTGAGTTGAGCTTTCAAATACCACCTGCACACATTTCAAGCGTGTCAGATAATATTACTGTCCGAACAGCACTATTTGGCATAGAGTGGTTGGGTTCCAGGTGATTTGTCTGAAGATGGCTTGACAATAGTCCAAAAAACATCCTGGAAATCTGCCTGTCCGAGTCCTTAAAATGAAAAATGTAGCTGACAACTTAGCTGCTATTCTGTGAAGCAAAAATTGTGCTCTCCGCTGCTCGGATCCACCTGGATGCCCCTGCCTGCTGAGCCAGAACAGATGCAGCTGCTGCTTGTCCGGCTCACAGGGTAGTAGTGTGAAGGAGGGCTCTGCTTCCAGAGCTACCCTATCTCCCTGGGAAGAGAACTAGCCATAAATATGGTGTGGTTGAAGCAGTTCAGGGCTGTATGCGTAGCCTGGCTTGATGCCAAGCACCACCCTGTGGAGAGCTGGGCACCTCCTCCCAACTGGCAAGCCGAGTCTGTCTGCAGTGGTTCCAGGACCTATGATTTGGTATTGCTGCTTTCCACATGAGGACGAGTGTTTGTGTTTAACCAATTAGACTTGGTCAAGAGGATGGGGAGAGTTTTTCCCCTATCAAGGAAAATATATTTTGGGACAGGTGCCAAGAAGAAATAGCCACTTGCCTAGATGCCAGCTTGCTTGATCTTAATCCAGCCCCCCTCTGTTTCTTCTTCTCTGTCTCTAATTTCCCACTATTATGAGTGTAACTTGACCAGTAAAGAGGAGGTTGTGTCAGAGAGAGTACACTGGGATGTGTCCTAGATCAGGCTGTGTCCTGGAATAGCATGGAAAGAACAGTTGGTGTGGGAGCAGGACACCTGTCCTTGAACTGGGATTTCTTTATGCCTTTCAGAAATCCAAATGAATCTTCTAAAGTGTTGTATGGATGTCTCACTGCTTCCTTGGTGTGAAATTTGAGTAGGGAAGTCCACTGCAGTAATGCCACTGATTACTAGCTTAAATCTCTGAGGAGTCTCAGAATTTGCCTGTGTGTTTTTTTTTTTTGTTGTTGTTTGTTTGTTTTTTTTTGTCAGCTGATATAATCCATTGTGCTTGTGGTGGCTTTCAGAATGCAAATGAAAATTGTCATAATGGTCATTACTGATTTATTTTACAGGTCTCCTACATATCTGCTGTACATGCACTGTGAATTGATTATGTTGGGCTGCCAGAAAAAAAAAAAGCCTTTTTTTTTTTTTTTTATCTATTTCAAGTTCGGTATTTGGATTAAGGTTAAGGTCATCTTTAGTGTTTGAGTTTAGAGGACTTCAAATCAAAGCCTCAGTATCTGTGTTGATAGTGGCATGGTCTTACAGTGAGGTTGAGGTTGGTCTATGTTGTTGGCCTCTACCTAAAGTAGGAGATTGGATTTGTGATTTCAGAATTGGAGAAGCTAGCTTTGTAAGGTTTGAGTCTTGATGCTTTTAGTAATAAATACGAACTCTAGGATTATCCTTAGCTCCTTACCTATCACCAGTATTGAAAAAGAGAGATTATATGGTAATAAACGTTGATATGCAGACATAATGCATGTTGGAGCACTGAGAGGCCTGAAAAATGGGGAGCAGGAAAGTGTTTCTGTTGGAAAAGGGTAAATGTCCTGAAGATACTAGTGGGAAATGCTTATGTTCATGTTTTATGCTGATTTTGTCAGCAAACTAGTGATCGTATTTCAAAGGCACCAAACTGTAACCTCACCATCTGTTTTGGACTGACCTCCTAGAACCCAGCACATTGTTTTAATTTAAACTTATACGTGCATTATGTTAATCAAAAGCCATTAAGTGCTACTGATAGTATCTGTCTTCATGTAGCTGGAAGACATTAGCCCTTTTGGCCAGATACGTTTTTTCATTTAACTGAATAATTACACTGAATCATGTCATTCATATTAATATATTGCAGATGATTGCCATTTAGAAAAATGGAAGGTATTGGCAATCTTGGATAAGTCAGGATTTATCTGAAAAAAGTTTAAATGTCTATCAGCTCTTTTTTCAGAGTAGAAAATGTTTAGTATGCTCAATTAGATGACAGTAGTTTTACTTACCAAGTCAATAAGCAAACTCATTTTTTTCAGTACAGGAGTATCACTGAATTGCTTCCCTGTGATTGACTGTATTGAAAGTCAGGAATATGACCGCTTCTGTGTTCTTTCTTAACCACCTGCAAATGTGTACATAATGTGTTCAAGTATGTGTATCTTATTGATGCAAATGGCTCTATTTTTTATTTAAGAATTAATTTTGTGTTCTATAAGTTAGAAAGTATTTGCTCCTTTCATTTGAGTCTTGAATTTGGGCAACAAAGATCATCTTCTATTGAAATTCAAAAAAATGATATCCATCAAGCTCTTACTTTGCACTATTTCAGCTTGAAATGATAATTTAATTGAAAAAGATGTCCTTGAGTACTATTTTCTTTATGAGACTTGTAAAGAGAAACTTGGCCAAATATCATTGTAAAGCTCTATCCTTATGTGTTTTGTGGCATGAATGACAAAGGTGAGGCCTATAAAGTGTCCCCTAAAATACATTATAGTTAATGATAAAGTTTACCAAGTTAATGATAAAGAATACCAAGTTTATATTCATTTGCCTTTTCATAGATTCAAACTGACAGTAGCTTAAAAAGATGCAGGCAGCACAAAGCAGCAATAAATCTGCCTTTACAGAGAATGGAAGAAGATGGTGTTTATTCTGTAAATTCATCATTTGTGTAGGCTGTGTGCCCAATAGCCCAGAACTGGCCAAAAGCCTAAGTAAATGAGAGTGGAAAGGGCAATTTACCTTCCCATGAAGTATTCTGTGAAAGTGAAAATGTCTGGGTTTCCATTTTAAGAAATAAGGCACCAAATAAGGTGGCAGCTCTTCTTGATCTTTTTTCAGGTATTTGGTTCCTTCTGTTGAGAAGAAAACGCATTACTGTGATGTTACAAAAATTTAAAGATGATAGTACTTTTCTTTGACCTTGTTTATTTACTAGCTTTACCCTTTGTCTTTGGCAATTTAACTCAAAGAAAAAGTGTAGTGGCATTGTGTGTGCACCTTCAGTGTAGTCGGACTCCTTTGCTTACCCTTCAAGGCAGCTATCCTGATCACTTCCAGGTTCCCAGGATGGAGACCTTTCCTGTAATTCATCCAGCCACAGGAGTCTTGTGAGCTGGTCAGTGCATACCCGACCGTACTGTGGAATACTGGGGAGGAGGAAGTTGTTCAAAAGTTTCTTGTGCGTTTTGCTTGCAAAATGTCCATGGAATCTGCTAGCAAAAAGTCACTAATTGATCTTAAACTATCTTTCGATGGTATTACTTCATCTTAAACTTCATTTGTTCATATAAAGCATAAACGAATGGAGCAAGTCCAATCCCTCTCAACATGTGGGAGATGAGTCATGTGAAGGCCATGTGTTGCAGCAGTTGACCCTGATGCTCACCTGCCTTAGTGCCCAGCCCCTTCCCTGGCTGCTGCTGCTGCAGCTGGGGGCTGGTGTTGGGAGTATCAAGACAATCATGGGAGTCTTGAATCCTCTGCCATGGCATAAGTCACCTCTGGAAAGGCTGGTAGCATCTCTGTGCTCACAGGTGCAAAACAGTCCTCATCTTTTTTGGGTGTATGTATGAGCTTGCATGTTTTGACTGGGCCACAACCAAGAGGTGTCTGGTAGTCTCTGCACATCTGGAGTTGAGTGTAGTCCCAGTAATCCAGACCTGAGATGGGTAAGGTTCTGTCCCATAACTGAGAATGGATTTTTTTTCTCTGGAAAACAGGGTATACTATGTTAACATGCTCACATTAGCTCTTCTGGCACAAAAGTGTGCTTGTGCTTGCCACTTGACAATATCATGAGTAAACTGAAGCTGTTAAAAGCAGGATGATTCATCCTAAACTAGATAGAACTTGATGTAGATCAGTAGTCAACTTAGTTCCTTGCTCTAATATGATACAATAAGAGTTACAGGTAAGAGTTCATACTGTTATAACCCAACTCATCCTGTTCAGCTATGCTTATTCTTTTCTTTTAAAGCACACCAACCATATTTATTTTGCTGTTTAAGAGAATCTTGGGGAGTTAGAAAAATAGAAATGTAGAAAGAATTAGGGTGGAGGATACTTCCGGAGAGTCATCTGTGCCATCTTCTGCTCAAAGTTGAGATAACTTAAAAATTAATTCATGCGGAATTCCTACCTTTTGCTCTAAATGGAAGACCAGGCAATTTTGATTAGACATCATATGCTCACATCTTCCTCTCATGCTAGAGAAATACAAGGTACTCTGATACTGTACAGATGGCAACATTATGATAGTAGCAGGTAAGTCTTCTATAATAAACATAAATTTTTGTCAGTGCATTTCTATTGCTCTACAGAATGGGTTAAAAATTGTTTCAATGAAAAACTCTTTGTAGAGGCAGGTTCTACTGTCTTCTGTTACAATTTAATGCCAAGTAGCTGGTGGTCTTGAAGCATAATTTGTTGCTTGACCTTCTTGAAAACTTTGCAGTACTAGAATACAGTATTAGCAACATTGCTGCAACAAATTTTCAGGATGTGGGAAACAAGGCTCCTGAATGAAAGGTTGTAGTTGCATTTAAATATCTTCTCCAAATAACGAAACACAGCGCAGTTAGCTTTAGTAAAGCAGGACATAAGTTAAGTAGTGAGGGATGGCATGAAGTTCATGAAGCATTCGTTTTGATAGACATTTCCTAAAATTCATTATGAAATTCAAGCCGTAGCAGAACAGATTGGCTTATATCTAAGCAGAAAGTGTCCAGTCTACTGCTGTTTTCTGTGGGGTGCTCTGCAAATAAAGGTAGGTCCCCAAATTCACCCTGTGAAGTGGGTGAGGTGTACAACTCATTCAGTCCTTTAACTGTGTTCAGTCTCCATTCTGTGGTATAATTAGTGGCTAGAAAACTTGATTCTTCAACAGCCTCCAATAGCAGTGATAAGCAGCAGAGTGTACTTTCTACCAACACAAGTGGTACGTTTCCTCATGA
Organism: Crypturellus soui; assembly: GCA_032275445.1. Classification (NCBI taxonomy): domain Eukaryota; kingdom Metazoa; phylum Chordata; class Aves; order Tinamiformes; family Tinamidae; genus Crypturellus; species Crypturellus soui. The sequence continues at coordinate 98,856 of JAUBNY010001103.1, read as the reverse complement.
GGAAGGAAAAAGATACCAACTAAAATCCTTGCCAAAAGCTTCTTGTCTTTCTAAAAAGCATTTTGCCTTTATTCATATTTTTATATTGCTATTTAATTCATATTTTTATATTGCTATTTAATTCATATTTTTATATTGCTATTTAATTCATATTTTTATATTGCTATTTACTGCTTAATCTTGCATCTCATACAAGGGAAAAGAAGTGCCAATTTCACTTTGACACAATGGTGTGGAGGTGGAAGAAACTTGACTAAATGTGGCCCTGGACAATCAGATCTAATTAGACTGTCTCTAAGCAGGGAGTTGAACTTAGGTGGCTTTCAGAGGTCCTTTCCAACCTCTCAAGCCAGGTGCTTATGGCATGGAGGCAGAACAGTAGCTGTAGTTAGACCTTTAGCACCCTGGGGGTCATCAAGCCAGAAGTCATGGTTGTCAGCTGTTGTTTGGCCATTGTAGTCAGCTGGGTAACATTTATCCTTCTACCAGCCTTTTAAGCAACCATATGTGTAGAAAAGGGTGCTGAAAGAAACCAACATTAGATGCTGACTATCCACAGGGTGAAGATTGACTTACTTCAGCTTGACTCACCCACCAGACAGACCATTAAATTGTTCTCTTAAGTGTCTGTTGTAGCTTAATTTTTCAGGGGAAGAGGTGACCTTAAGTTTTCATAATATTCAGTCAGCATTTGTCCTTGGTGTGATATGACTGGAGCCTTTTTGGCCACCCCTGTGTCCTGTGCTGCGTGTCCTTCCAGAGCAGCCTGCAGTGTAGCTGGGCTGCGGTGTTGCCTGCCGTCCTGTGCCTTTGGTGGCACCACCTTCACTGTCCGAGTACCAGATCTGTGCACCAAATCTTTCTTTTGCTGCTGACAAAGAATCCTTTTTGAGAGAGATGCTCATTTCATTACTACATGGTGAACACCAAGTTCCTGGTGTCTCTTGGTGTCACTTCCTTTTAAGTTGTTGAGTCTTTCAAGTGATATAATGTGACAAGTGTATTGCTATCATTCAGTCATTGGATTTTTGAAATAGAATTTTTGGGTTTGAATATTGAAATGTGCTTGTTAGTATGGCATCATATATGTAATCCGAATGCATATTATGTGCACATATTTGCATTTTTGGTGTAATCTAGTTGTGATAGAAAAGACCTGTGCAACAGCAGTCGACACACCACTCTGAGAGCAGATCGAATTACTTGGCCAAAAATCTAATCAGCACTTCAGTTTTTTAAAAACGCAATGCGTATAATAATCACTTCAGATGCTATGCATAGCTAAATTATTTAAATGTATTCCACTATAGTGGTTTCAAGGTCATGGTGAGATGCCAGATAGTCCTTTTTCTTTGTTATTGTATAAGTAGTCAGTAGAAAACTTTTGCTAGAAGAAATTAATGCAGAACTAGATAAGTTTAAGGAATGGTCATTTAAAATAATTTGCAAGCAAAGCAGAGCCTGAGGTGGACACGTTAGTAAGCTTTACTTCAAGATCGTTTAAGGCATTTTAAATGCATTATTTGTGCTGTATCCTTATGACACAGTAATTGTGAAATTATTTTTGCAAATCCTATATGAAAAAGTGACACATTTGATTCAAAAATAATATACAAATAAAACTAAATGTCACCTTGACTAAACCTGCTCCATGCAGAATATAAATGCAAGTCATTCTCATTCTTATTACCAGCCTTTCTTGTTATTCATCTGTAAAAGAGACAAAATTCAGTGTCTCATGACTGCAGTGCTCAAAAGGGCAAAGCTACAAAACTCTGCAAGATCCTTCATTTTCCTAGCTGTAGGTATGTTTATTGAGGTCATTTATTTTGCGGTGTCATACTTTGACAAACAAGTTCAACATAATAATCTTTTAAGAAGCTAATTACCTTTGTAGTTTCTGAAGTCTGTGTTTCTGTTAATGCCTCTGCATTTAGTAACCATCAGCATTAGTAACTTGTCTTCTAGTGTGTTGTTTTCCAAGTGATATATACAGATAGGGATTAGAAATAAACAATAATTAAACTATAGTGGCCAGGGACTTAGATGTACATGTAGTCAGAACTTGAACTTGGTACAATTGGTTATGTCCCAACAAGAGATCACCGGTAGACTAGTTTTTGTCAGAAGATACGGCAAGGTCTGTTCTTGGGTTCTAAGTGATGGCAGATGTCTACTGCTGCATTGCATGCTACTGTTCCTGAAAGGCAGGACTGGAATGTTTTCAATGAACTTGTCATTTTCTGCATTTATATACAAGTTTGTTTTCATAGCTTCTCTTTAGTATTTCTCCTGTAATGGCAGATGGATGATGGATGCGAAGTATTTTACTAGTAGCTTAGGCATCCTGTTGGGCATATCAGATGATGAATTCTTTCTCTTTCTAATAGAGAGACTATATGAAAATGGTACCGTTTCTGTTCTTTTTTCTCAATATAGTGTTTCTATCTACAAGGCACGCTATTTATAGTTATAGCACTTCTTTGCTGCTTAGCTGTAAAAATGCTAGATAAGACTAATACAATTACATGCCATAGCTTGATTTAAACTGCTGTGATTTATGAAAGATATTACTGAGTTGTTGTACTCGGTACGTACTGGGTTTTTTTGGAAGTCATATTAGGAAAATCATTTCCACTGAGATATTTTTAGTTAGCATACTGCTACTTTGCAAATTCTCAACTATATAAATTTGGAAATTTTTATTTCTGTCTATGTGCATGTGTGCCCAAGCATGTTTGAAGTGTGTACTGATTTTAACAACAAGAAAAAAAAAAAAACAAAAAAACTTCCTAAAACACTTAAATCAGGGTTTCAGTCTGGGGAGGGTTCTCAGCTGGGGTAAGTAGTCACATCTGCAATGGTTTTGATTCAAGTAAATTAAGCTGTGATGATGTATACCATTTAGCTGATACACTGCTAACTCGAAGTATCTGCCATGGACAAGTATTGGCATGTAGGTGCCTCAGATAGGAGTTTAAAGATTTCACACTCATCTTCGTTGCCTTTCTGCTATAATGGAAAATGTCAGGAAGCTGTGGGTTTCTATGAAAGATGGTCTTGTTTATTAAAGGCCATTTTCTGACTCTCTTGAATTTTAAAAACAGTATTTCAAAAGGTGCTATTGCTTTATAGTTTTTGTGCTTTTCAATGACAGTATTTAATTGAATTTAGAGTTTTGGGAATAAATCAGTTCCACAGGGGAGAGAGTTTCCACTGTACATTTAGATAATTAGGAGTTTATAGTTTTCCCTTCATATATTAGAATAACAAGACAGCAATAGAGTTGCCCAACAAGTCATTAGCAGTTGAGTGTGTGTCCCTATATGAATATTGAATATGCAAAACCTGATGTTTTACTGAATTCTGATGTATATATCAGCAAAAAAGGGAAAGGGAAAGTGACAAACAAAAGGCAAAAATGGGGAATGAATTTAGCTTGAAAATGTGTTCAGCTGGCCAGAAAGCAAGGATTGCTTCCATGGCTTCCACTGTCAATCACAATACAGATTGGAGAAGAGTCTTGTGTTCCTCACGATATGCTCTTGTAGTGCAAATGAAAAATAATGCAGTTTAAAATTCTTTGCCAGCATTTGTAAGAAAAAAAATCTCTTGAAAATCATAGTAATGCTTAAAGTTTGCACAGCCTGAGTTTGATCCTTAGGGAGTGATGGGGCTGGGCAGAGGAGCTGTCCCTCGCTCGAGCAGAGGCTCCCTGGCCCCTCTCGTGCTGGTGGCTTCACTCGTGGCCCTAGCCCTGGCTGTGCCACAAGCCAAGTCTGGGCTGAACCCAGGGACTTTCCAGCTCCTGTGCTGGTGCCCTCGTGCACTGGGCAGTCCGATAGCTGCAGGAAGTTTCTCACATGTTAGTGTTGATGTCCTCATGTCTCCATGTGCTCTTCCTGGTAATTATTTTCTGCTCTTGGGAGCTCAGAGGCATCCAGTACAGCACCTGCTCTGAGCACCCAGATGTCCATGGCCTCTGGTGAGAGCAGCCTGGTCTAAATCCTCCCCAGCTGTGGGGAGCACCTCAGCTGGGTGTGCTGGCTGCCTGGGTACCCCAGAGCCTTTGCCCCCTGCAGTATCTGAGGTAACTTATCTGGACTGCTGGTCTCAGCTCTGTACAAGTATTAAAGATTTGTAATGAGTAACAGGAGGAGAAGGAGATTTCATGCTTGTTACTATCCAGCACTGATACCTTGAAATGGTTAGGACACCGGGCATGCTACGAAAATATTCTGCTTCATGGAAAGCACTCCCAGTCTGGCTGAGTTCTGCTTTGAAGAATGGTCATTGCAGCCATCTGGCTGAGAGGATGGACTTCTGGCCTGGGCTTGTGGTGAGAAGGTACGTGGGGCACTGGAAAACCAAGTGTCTGGGGGCTTTCTGGCACATGCTACAGGCTTGTGCTGTTCTGTTCTCCTTTTGGCTTGAGCCAAAGCACATGGAAGCTGGATGGGATTTACTAGTGCCTAGGGAATTCTGGAGCCTGCCTGAGTGCCTTAGCAAGATTCATTTTTTTCCATAGCTTTATGACTTGCAGCTCTCTTGGCTCACTGTGTTTTTTCAAACAAGATTCTGATTGTTAACCAAAACATTCAACTACTTGTTTGTAGCAGAAAAATTAATGTGCAGATGTCCCATGAGAGCATGTAACTCTTGTCACAAGCAGAAGGCTTCAGAATAATCATCACAGGTTAATTGAGCGCTCTGATCCTGTGTAGCCAAGGAGCAACCTGCAGCTGAACTTCCTCTTCAAAATCCAGCCAGTTTTCCGGATTCAAGACAATGAAAAATAATATTGTTTCCAAGTGCTAGAATTGGACAAGTGCTCCTTTGGTTACTTTTTCGTTTATCAAAAGACATTTTGCATGAGAATTTTAAAGCACCTGAGCATGTGAAATAGCCCACTTAAATGGAACTGGTACTTTTACAGTTATGGTCACTTTGTTTGGTGTCTTTCTAAAGAATTAATGAAAATGCATCTGGCTGGGGAGAAGTAACATTGCCTGATAAAATTCTTGTCCATCACTCATTTTATGATAAATGATGGTAGTAGAGACTGCTTCTACATGTAACCTTTACCTTTTTTAGTCTTAAGGTAGGAATAGCATATTTTTCCTAACAAAAGTCTTATGACTGAGTCTGTACAGACATGTGAGCAGAATGCACTCTGAGCACAGGACAGCAAATTAAAGGATAGCGATGGCAACAGCTCTAAACTGTCTCTGAATACACCTAGGTAGAAGGTGAATCACTGACAAGAGGAGGGAAGTTCTTCAGTATCCCAGAGCGATTAGTCCCTGAGCCACCAGCCCCCTGCTACTGGTGGCCTCCCGAGTGGGGCGGGGCACTCGGGGCTTGGAGAGCCGCTTTCTTGGCGTGTCTAGCACAATATTACAGGGCAGGATTCAGTTGTCACTCATATATCTGTGCCGTGGAAAAGAGACTTCAAGTTTGTCTAGCACTGCAGTGCTGGACCTTTTTTTTTTTTCCTCTTCCTTTCCTCCTCAGGGTTCCTTCCCACAGTTATTTGACTCTTTCTTGCTGCTGGTGGGTATCTGGCCCTTTCGGTGCTGGAAATTCATTGAA
>JAUBNY010001103.1:29180-43592 GCA_032275445.1 Crypturellus soui | reverse complement strand
CCTGTGCCACGTGCTCTAGGTGTGCAGGGGGGTTGGACTAGATGAGCTCTAGAGGTCCCTTCTAACCTGTGGGAACCGTGGAAAATCTTGTAATGGTTCCTGAAAGTATGCAAAAACGAGTAAGAAAGGAAAGTTTGTGACTCTCCATTAGAAAAATAGGAGTTTATCCTATTAGATGTAGGAGTTGATCATTTATGTCACTTAATGTGTCAAAATAATTTCATCTTCCCAGTGTATCTAAATCTCATTAGCTTTATTTACTCCTTCATATAGAAGACCAAAAGTTTTGGGATGATTTTTTACTTTTTCTTGTAAATGAACAGTGTTTTCAGTTCGAGTTCTGCACGTAACTGAAGATGCTGGAATCCTCCTCTTTGTCACATCCCCTAGCAGCAAATTTTAAGCATCCCTTCTCCTGGCTCTTATTTCTTCAGTTCCATTTCTAAAACTCGGATCCTATCCCTTTTACTAAATCACACTGTTTCTGCCTTCTAGGAAATAGAGATTTTGCTGTAGAACCAATGTGCTCCCATATAATGCCATTAGAGTGAGAGATCTCTCCAAAGGATCTCTAATAAATGGTTAGAGTGACAAAAATCACAGAAACAGCACAGAGTATGTCTTGGAGAGAGAAAAGAAAAGAAGGCATGGTTTAAAAAAGCTATTTGCTGTATTTGCTATCTTGTCTCTCACTGTTATCATGTCACTTACTATTTTACTTGTCCTTTCTGTTTATTCCGTGTTCTTTTCTTCTCTGCCATTTATCTGCAAATAGTCTAAATTTCCTGTAAATTTGCCTTTTTTTGTTGTTTGCCTTTTTTCTCTTCATCCTTCCTTTAGTTTGCCTCTCCTCTTTGTAGGGTTTTTGCTTTTTCCCCCATTCTTTCATCTCTTCTCCACTTTCCTTTGAAAGTGGTTGGGAACTCATGGTTCCCAATGACTTTTTTTTTTCTTGGTTACCTAATTTAAACACTATTCAAATCCCACAGAGCAGAGTGTCTTGTACAGCTTCTACCTTTTCACAGTGAGCAATTGTCCTTTTTGTCATCTTATGTGATCTTGTTTCTCCTCTTTCTCCACTCTCCCAGGTCTAGCCAAGAGAAGGTTCTAGCATTGTAACCCTAAGGAGCTCCCTTCCCCTTTGACGGACAAGACAGAAGAGAAGGGGATGAGTGGCCATAAGTGACCTGCCATTTAATAGTTGACATGCTCATGTATTGACTAGATTGTGTGAAAAAAAGCAGTGAGGCAGAGGGACACTAACTTAAAACACAAAACTGTGGCAAATCCCAGCTCTTAGAATTCGCTTTGGCTCTACACTAGAGCAAATGTCAAGACTGTGAAATTACCTGTAAGTGAAATTGAGATATACAAATATCATTGAAACTGTTCCCTTGGAAAAGGTCAATCTGTCTTTTGTCTTTCAGCTTGTATTTTATTTTGTTATAATGTCAAGTCGGAAGGATGAGGCCTTTGACCTCACTGTAGTTGGACCAAGTTCCCACCAGCTTTGCAGATGTGAAACGGCTCCCTTTCCCTTTTATGCTCTGGGAGAAATACTGGTTGCCTGCTGCTTGCAGGTGTGTAGAGCCATGGATTTTGCTGCCAGAGTAAGGAGTAGAGTGGACTGTGCTCCACACTTGCAGTGTGAGCGTCACGGTGTGGGACAGGCAGTGGCTGCTGCGCTCAGCCCCTCTGCTGAGCAGGATTGAGGGGCTGTGGTTAAAGATGCTTCAGGGTTGCCCATGGCTATAACTTTATAGCAGTTCAGCTGCGTCTTTGTTGGCAACTGAAGATGTCTTATAGCTAATGATCTCGTCTTCTTAGTGTTCATCTACAGTATCTATCTACACGTGTTGCAGAAATTGACAGGATCCCTTAGCAGGAATGGGCATTCCTGCAAATGTAAAATGAAAATCATTTAGTATCTGTCAAGTCATCACAATAGGACAGGATTCAGTTAGACTTGTTAGACATGCAGAGTCAGTGGATGTGCTGACCGTACCTCACTTGTTGATCTTTCTGAAATCTGAGTTCATTCACTCCTGGGGGGAAAGGGTTTTTTTTGTTTGTGGTTTTTTTTTTTTTTTTTTAGGTAAATCTTTTGAGGCTGTCACTATTTAAGCAAATTTGCATTTTGTGAGCTGGATTGTACTGATGTTTCTAGCAAAAGAGAAGTCAATTTAAATCTATTTTTTCATCTTCTGATTCTAAAGACAACCAGCAGGTATACTAGTAATACTCAGAGTAGTGCCAGAGTATGTTATTTTTTTTCCACACATCTTGTCATTTTGGTGAGTTCTGACATAGATCTATATATCTGTATCTCCTCCTTACATCATTCAGCAGGCATATTGATTCTAATGCATTCAGATCAAGAGAATTACATGCTTTAAGTAGACCTTGGTCATATAATGTCCACAAAAAAATCCACTATTGTAAGAGGGAATGTCATGTAATGCCTTTTTGCAAGAGGAAATGTCATATAATGGCCTTTTTTTTCCATGTGGAGTGTGTTTAAGTCAGGCATGAATTAATGATGCTCGCATGTGAATAGTGTGATATATTTTAGTCACTTCTATTTTTATTCCCTTTTTAATTTTGAAGAGAAATCATATATAAGTTAGTACAATGCCGCACTTCCTTTCTTAGGGTGTTTGGCACCTCTTTTTTTTTATATATATTTTTAAGTTTTTAACACAATGTGGTGATTCTCTAAGAGATGGTTATGGAACATAATAGAATTTTTTCTTTCCAGTTCTTGCACACAAATTCCCTGTGCTATGGAAGCTGAACATATGCGATTCTGTAAATAGGAAATAATAATAATAAAAATATGATATATAGTTACAAAATATATTTATATTCTTACATTCTAGCTGATTCTGGAAAGTACTGTTTGTTTAAAAGCCTGCTAACCAGCAATATCTACTGTTCACAGATGAATCAGTGATAAAATTTATGGTTAACAATTTCTAAGGCAACAGATACAGCCTGATGAATTCATATGACTGTTAGAAGTTTTTGTTCAACTTGAATAAAAGTTCATAGTGATAGAAGATAAATAAGCAAACAGCGCTTATTTATTATTCATAGATCTAAAATGAAAGTCAGAACTTAATTTCAGGACATGTATGTATGTGTGTATATCTATACGTACGTATATATGTGTGTGTGTGTATACAGGTATGTATTTATGTACACAGACATATAGTTATGCCTGCTATACTATATGTATACACTATATACATAAATGTGTAAATACGCACACATATCTATACACAAACACATATACTACACTTCTGTAGAAATTTTAACCACAATTTTCTGTATGAGTTCCCCTAGAGTAGAGGGCATTATGGAATGGACGTGTCCAACAGTCATAGCTTCTGGAGCATCTTCATAAAAATTACTGGTAAGAACCATCTTGAGCTATAAGTATATACTTGAGCTATAAGTATATATACGATATCATCAATGAATCTCCCAATCTGTCATAGAGCAAGAAGTAGAAAGGGTCAAAGGCAGAAATAATGTAATATTTATCCTTCCTGACACAACATTACCATTGCCAACATAGTCTGAATTCCTTAATTATGTTGTGTAGTGAACAACAGAGAGTTTTTGTTTTCAGATTTCTTCTGAAATATTTCTGTATTATTATTTTCTGTTAAATAAATGTATATGCAAGGAAGGTGAGGTAGATTTTTCTAGCTTTGCTTTTCAGAGACAAGTGCCTTCAATGGAATTTGGTTCATAAAGCTAAAACCAAGTCAAATCTGTCATATTTAATTTCTGTGTTGTAGAGAATTGAATTGAACTGATGTTTTTTTGCTTGTTTTCTTTAACTGTGCTTTAGAGAAATAGTGGTTAACAGAGCCTAAATGATGCTGTTTAACATATGAAACAAAGGAGCTCTAGTATAGATATGCATAGAAAAAAGGCATCCACCAAGCAAATGGGTTTTATTCCTTTTTTTAATGAGAAACACAATAATTAAAAGTGCATCTGACTGACTGCAAAAAGTTTGGTCTGCAGAAAGGATTGAAATAGGATTGAGCTGTAGCGCTAAAAATACACTGACCACTTTGTCTTCCCTCCTCCAAAAGTCAGTAAATCCATTTTCCTTAAATATTTACAAGATATTTAAAAAAGGAAATGGATGGTATTTCAAAGAACTTGACCTTGTACACAGAAGGCTTCTTGCAGACCTTCTTAAGAGAAGGCTCTGCACCGCAAAAGGGAAAGCAAATTTACAGCGGGCTGAAATCACAGAAGCATGATCGAAAGAAGCAAGACAGGAGAACCTTCTCCTTCTAGCTGACCTACTTTGATTGCCTGATGTTTGGAAATGTTTGTGCAAATTCCAAATCTTTTTTGAAATGAGGCAGAGATTTAGTGGGAGTGCCCCAAGGGGCCATAGGCTTCCCCAGGCCAGCGCAGCCCCGTTCAGCGCAGCGGTGCGCTTCTGCGTCTGGCTTTATGTCCAACTCTGCAGACCAGGCTGGGCTGCACTGGCTGCTTAATTAGCCTTTCTGCAGCTCCTGTCCCCCTGTCCTTCTCCTACAGCTCCAAGTGAACTCTGTGAAGTCAGTGAAAGTCTTATGTCATTTTTCAGTGGCACTGGTATCAGGATATTGAACTTTAATTGTCACAGTAAATTACATTGGTGTTATTTACAGGAAAGCAAAACACAGTCAGTTTTCCAGTAAGTAGTGCTAATTATCTTTTATTTTTTTTTTTTTTTTGCATAGGGTGCTGAGAAACCTGAAGCATCATGATTAAGGAGTGTGATAAGTGCTTTAACTAACAGTTAAGGCATCCACATTTTTACTGAATGCATACTTTAAGAAGCAGGTCATTTAGATGGAAATCGCATTCTTCACTCAGTTGGATTAGATAAAGTAGAGAATAGTGTAAAAAGTTTGGGTTGGGTTTTATTTTTTTAAGGCAGATGCATTATGTCTCTTCAATATGGTTATTTTAGTGCAGGAGACAGATGTTGTGTAGGCACAGCAAGCTACAGTAGCTGTTCAGATGTCTGTATAATTAGTCTTCAACAATATAATCCTTTTAAAATTATTTTTATAAACCTACATGAATCTGCAGAATTTACAAAGTCTTTCATGTCCATAAAATCAATCTTCCTTCAAAAAAATTTTCTACTTCTATTTTTTTCAAACAAATAACCTTTCTAATTATTACACAGCAAGGGTCTACTTTTCTATGCCAATCTATACTGATTTGTGCTGCTCCTGAGTTCTCTATTCCTTCTTGGGTTTACATATTTAGGAAGCCCTTGAGACTATTGAACATGGTTGCTTCCAAACCAGCAAGGTTTATAATTCCAGATGTGAACCTGCATCTAAGTAAATTTTAAAAGGCACTTTAAAAGCACTAGTGATCCTGTCTGATGACTGGTCAATATATACATTGCTCTGTAGGCTCTACTTCCTTGATAGTGCAAGGAGAAATGTGACTGCTCCTTCTTCCCTTACGGTTTTCTCTACAGTACATCCGTTAAATAAACTTGTATTGCGAGAGTTTCAACTCTCTAATCTATACATTAAGGTGGCATCTTAATACAGAAAATAAGAGTAGACCTTGACAATAGGTCATCTGCCAAGCACCTTCAAATCAGAATCATCAGTCCTGTTACATCCCAGCTATTGCTCAGTGACACTATTATTGAGTAATACTGGAGCAGAACACATGCTCACGTGTTACTCACTTCTCCTGTGATTACATGGCAACCCGATTTAAAGTTTCTGTCATGAGGAAAACCTGTGTCTCTGTCTACAGCAGGTAATAATTGCATTCATATGCAATGAAATATTTATTAAAGATTTTTTTTCTTTATAAGGAGAAATTTAACAGAGATTTCTGTCTTCAAGAAATTTCTTTAAAGTGCTACATGTGCATAACTCATCTCTAAAAGCATAAGCACACTTGCATATGAATTAAGAAAACACACAACCTGTTGTCCTCTTTTGAGGACAGTATACCTGCTATTTCATTGTTGTAGCTACCAAGCTAAAATGGGAAAAGATTTCTTCTGCCATTTGGAGTTTCTGTAGTTCTTAGAATATCTTCAAAAGGGTCATATTCCCTTAATTTCCTCCAGAAGTCCTAGAACTACTGCTGAACAGTGCTCGATTTCTCAGGAAGTTTCCTTTTTATACACTTATCTTATATTTATGGTTAGCATCACCCATTTTTTTTCTTTCTGAGCATCATAATATAACCCTCTAAGCTGACATTCTTTTCCTGACACGGGCATGTTTGTTGTACAACTATTGTCTAATGGAATCCAGGACAAAAATGAAGAAAACTAATTATCCACTGATGTGAACTGTCTTCAGCTAATTCAAATTGCCTCCTTGCATCAGACTCCAAACAATCTAAACTACAAATAGTAATTTTTCTAGACATCAGGTATCTAGTGCAGAAGATTTCCTAATTAATTAGTGCTTCCCTTAGTTCTTGTTTACTTTGGAGTTAATCAAAAATAATGCCATAAAGAAATATCCCTGGAGCTGAAGGGTTTTCTAACGTGGTAATTTGCAGGCATAAACACAAAATGAAGAGTATTCTACCCATGCTTTGTTGAAAAGATGTGCTTGTGTGTAGAGAAATTTGTGGTCATACTATGTTAAAAGGATGAAGATCATCATGAGTAGCATTATAATAACAAACAGACCTTTTTCTTTGTGTTAATGTTTTTAAGGTCTATTCAGGTTATAATGTGAAATACTTTTTATTATTGGAAACATAATGCTGCTGCTCTGGAACAGCTGACACCATTACTCGTGGTGCCTAGCAAAGAAAACACCAGTCCCACAGTCCTGGTCTTACAGACTTTGCTTCATCTTCCTGTTTATGTCTGGTTGTTCCAGGCAAAAGATGATGGAGCAGAAGAAAACTGAAACTTAGGACATTTTAGCCTGTTTCCATAGGCAGGGCAGATGCAGAGATGTGATCAGAGCCTGGAGAAAATCAGATCCTGCAGAAAATCAGAGCAGCTCCCATGGTGCTGTAGCCCAGGATTTGTTGCCTGCTGCCTCCTGCCATGCAGAGCCGAGTTCAGCAGTCCCTGGCTCTGTTCACCTTATCTAGTCATTGATTGCTGTGCTCTACCCTGACAAATGTCAGCTGGTGATTAGCCCCAGGGCTCCTTACAAAGTTATATACGGCCATTTCCACTTACTTTGCAGCCTCTCCCTGGTTTATGTTGCTGTTTATGCCACTTGGACAGGATAGAGCAGAGAATTGTGCCTGGAGAAGCTTAAGGAAAAAGATAGTGTAAATAAGGAAAAGTACCATGTTTTAAAAGCTAGAAATGTGAGAATGTAACAAATAGTATTTCACAATACTTTGATATTATCTTCATATTCACATCATATATTAATGTATAATCTTTCATATAATTCAGTAAGGAGTTAAAAAATTAGGATTTACGATCTCCTACCCCTTCTCAAAAGGCTCACATTCACTGTTAGCCAGACACTTGTGTTCCAAAATAAAACTAGGGATTTCTTTTCATATATTAATATATCCAAATTCTTCTTCCAGCCAATCTGTTTTAAAAAGGTTTTCTGTGAAGTTTCTTGATAAGATACTTTTCTCCTGTAGAATTACAGTACAAAACTGCCATAGCATATGTTTCCCAGAGTTTTTGCTAGATGATATGTTCATGGTTCCCATATTACCACTGATCTAGCAAGGCCACGAGCTATTTTTCCCTTCGTTCCTCAGTAAAACCTCCCTAGGCAGTGATTACATTTTAGTAGTTTCATTAGCTTCACTCAATTTATATGCTGGTTTTGCCTTTCCTCATCACTTCAGGATAATCTCATTCTCCTCCCTCTATCAGCCTCCATATGCTGTTCCTCAACAAGCGTGTTCATTATATTCACTTGGCAGCGGAGAGGAGAAGCGGTATGTTGAGTGTTACAGCACTGGGGCTCAATGTCGGCATCAGGATGAAGCCCTGAATCTCTAAGTAGCTTCTGGAGCAACGCAGCCTGCCTGTCCTTGCCTCAATACTGCAGGCGTTACCTGGCTTGCAACGCTGGCGTTCCCAGGGACACGGAAACATGGGATCCTCTAAGCTGCTTCCGTTCACCATGGAGAATGTCATGCCTAGATATGGTCAGGATATGGTGAACTGGGAGAAATTTTATGTCCCCTTAGCAGCAGAGGAGGCTTGTCAAACTTAAAGAAGCACTGAGTTTTTTTTCTTGTTGCTGCCTGCCATAAGAACATAAAGTGGAAGAGAAATATTTTGGAGTTTAGACTGTAATCAGGCTCCATGAAAAAAAAAGGGCCACAACCTTCTGCTTTTAAACTCATTGCTGAACTCTGCAGTTTTGAAATGTATGCTTACCCATAGAATTTAGTTTAAAATTGCTAAAAAGGGTTCATACAATCTAAATAGGCATAAAATGGTTTTAAGGTGTCAAACCATCATCTCTATTGGATGAGACCTGAAGTCCAAGATAAAAACATTCAAGATCAGACAATGGTGCCCTCATTCACTTTGCAAAGTAACGTAGGCAAGTGGTTTTCTGACCAAACTTGTGTTCTATCTCATCTAAGTGTAACTATGTTGAAGTCAGATGTTTAGTCTGGAAGCCAGGCTCCACACATACCAGCTGAGATGTGTCCCATGCCAAGAGTTTCAACAGATGACTGAATAGGGAGCTGTGTAAGGTAGATTAACCAAGTAAGGTGGAAGCAGATAGAGCCTAGGCTTTTACTAGAAGCTTTTACTTTTACTACTTCCTTCATTAATGGTAAAATCATTCATGAAATTCCTGTTGGTTTAAGTGAAAAGTCTGTAATGAAACCTTCCAGGTCAAGAATTTTCTGATATGTAAACAAGGAACAGAATGTACCTGATTCCCAGTGAGATGGTAGTTCAGGAGCTACAACAGCTTTGTAAGCCAAGGAGATCTACATCCAAGACGGAAACTAAGGCAACCATTAACTTGCCTCTGGAAGAGCAGGAACTTGACCCGGGGATACTTTTATTCTGTGCGAGTATCTTAGTTGTAAAATTAGTGACTATTCTGCATGGCAGAATCTTGGAAAAAAGAAGTCTGGGAGGCCCTCAAGGCAGAATAAGTTAAACCTGTGTAATTCCTGACAAAGTTTTATATAAGCTGCTTATAAAATCCTCTGGTGATAACTATACAATGGCAATTCATTTCACTCCTCTCTTATTGCTACTATATTTTTTCCCCTCAATGTCTCAACTGATTCAGTAGTGTAGTTCAAGCAAATTACCCCTCTCCTACCTACAGTGATGAGGGAAGCATTCCATTTTTTGTAACAGTTGCTCATGTGCCTGAAGCCTGTTTTCATGTTTCCACTCGGTCTTTGGAGAACAAGCCCGGTTAATCAATCTTTTCTTATATTTTTACACATTTGTCCATCCTCCTCAGATGGTCTGTGTCTTTGCTTGAGGACAGTGACACAGTGCTTGGTTTGCTGTGCTGAAACTACACAGGACACTGTAGTTCACCTGGACCTTTGCCATTGGTGGTCAGAACAGGACCATCCCGACGAGTGCATTTAGGTGATTTATTGTATGAGGATATGTGTATTCCTACACACTATTAATGCTTTATATGTTTATTAAATAAAGCACAAATATATTAGTAAATTTCTTTATGTAACATATTAATGACATTTTGTCTTGTGCTTCATTTGTGGACAAATCTAACTTTTTTTTTGTCTCTGTTTATTTTAAAACTTTTTTTTTCAGTTCAAGATTTTGAGTTCTAAACATTTCTCTAAGCATATGAGATCTCTGTCATTTTGGTGGGAGCTGCGTCTTTAGTACTTTCGTTGCTTGAACTAGGAAAAAAACATGAAAATATCAAATACAAACAGACTTTGAAAAAATCCTTTATGAGTTTGATTTACCATTTGATAGGAACTGTTGTTAACTATTATCAGTTACGGTTATCTGAATGTATTTTAATATCTGGTCTTTATTAGTTTTTTGAAGGCCATGCTTCAGTGGTTTCTTTATTAGGATTTCTTGTGTCAAAAGCCCTACTACATCGGTAGGACACAGAGCTCTTCCCCATGCCTTGGATCTGACATAGATTAGAATTAAATTGTTTTGATACGGTTTGTCATCATGTCACCAATCCATGTGCTAGATTAATTCTACTCCTTATTCTTCAGATGCCTCTTTACATGTGATAGACTTTTTTTTTTCTCCTGAGAATTGAGTAATTTCAATTTTACTACAGTACCTGACTGGCTTATGATTCCTGTATTTCCTTTTAATGATAGACTTTGCACTGACCTTTCCATTTCTTCAGCTCCTCACAGATATTTAATGAGGTTTATTATGTCTGAATTGCTGCAGCTAGTTCGGTAAATACATCAGCTAGTATGAGTATCTGAACTATTTTAACCTCTTTATTCCTTATTCCAAGCTGAGACCTTATTCTTTTCTACAGTGTTAATGGTTCTAGCCACCTGCTTGTAGTTAACATTTTAAAGCAAAAATAATAAGCAGCAGGTGAGTTTTCCTGGCCTTTTTGGAGCCTTCCTTCTCCAATCACTACTAGACTGACACTTTAACTTGATCTTTCTCTTACCGCTGACATACTCTGAAGTGATTTCTTGTTATCTTTGATTTCTTTGCTAGCTTCCTTCCATTTTCTGCTTTAACCTTTCTGATTTCCTTTCTGTATGCTCTTCCCATACCTTTATTATAATTGACCTAGTTCTACTTTGTCTGTGCTTCCTACTGATGCTTGATTTTGATGAGGAGTTTCTCATTTACTTAATTCCAACTTCTGGTGTAGCTTGTGCTAGTAATATTAAGTGTTTATGGAACTGCCAGTTTTTGTTATTTCCTTTTCCCTTCATATGCGATGCTACCTAAGGATCTGCTGAATCTATGGAATGCTGCTTGCAATCCTTTTCTTCTGTTCTCCTTCCTTTTCCATTTAAATATACAAAAGTCTTTACATTTTTTATTTTTCTGCTTTCTCTATGTATGTTTGTTTATGTCCCACACGGGTGGCCACTATATCCATACTGTTTTCTATTTTTAATGATTGAGTAGTGTAAATCTCCACTGTTTTATGTTTTGCCCTGGATAATTCTGCTATTTATTCATAAAAGTTCTTTCCACTGCAAAAATGTTCTCTCGTGGTTCAATCAGCTGCAGAAGACACCACGTTAACAGTAGCAAGTTTTAGTTCCTTGTCTTTAAGCAAGCCTAACTCTTCCTAAATTCACACTTCTAGACAAGTTTTGCTTATGAACAGACTATCCTTTGCCATTGCAGTTATGTGATGTTACTAAGCTTTTATTGTCTTAGTTATCTGGTGCTTAATATTAAAAAATGCTGTTCAGTTCCTCTTGTTTCTTCTGCACACTTCTTGCATTACTGTACGAATACCCAGAGTGTTGGGCAGACCCAGCCGCCATGTGTCTCATTTCTTTCGTATAGCTTGTTCAAGCTGCTGCTTTTTTATGCTAAAGTCTGTTTTGTCTTCATTATTATGATCCTGGTTGATGGTTATCTTAAGACCTTCTGTTTAAAATAGCCCTAAAAAGTTTTTGATCTCAACATAAAAAATATTGCCATAAATGTCCTACTTGGCATTTTCAGTCTTCACTAGGAAAGAGAAGAGTCCAGAAGTTTAGAAGCAGATTCAATCCTTGCTGAAATGTGGGCAGGGCGAGGCTGTTGGTGCATGATGAAATTAAATGATGCGAGACTGCACCTTGTACTAACTCATTGAGATGGTTCTGCTGGGAGAGAAGGGGGAGGTTTTAGTCATCCTCTCCAAGCTACTTTAAATTTGTTCCTGTTTCACCTTGGCTTTTCAGAACAGTGTAACTATTAGTACTGTTTTATAGTTAGATCTTGTTAACATTCAAAGTGAAGTAGACATTTTCTAAATGAAATAAAAAATATGTTCCTGGAATACTCAGTCTTCAATTTATCTTTACAGTTATATACATGAAAGAGAACTGCATATGTAGTTTTTTCTCCTGCAGTTTTTCTCCTGATGCAGCTCAGGATGCTGTTGGCCGCCTTTGTCACAAGGACTTGTTGCCACAAGTCCTTTTGTGCACGATTGTTTTCCGGCTAGTCACCCCTGTGTCTGTACTGGTGCATGGGGCTTTTTCTCCCCAGGTTCGTGACTTGGCCTTGGCCTTTGCTGAACTTAGAGTGTGTGACAAGCCAGAGAAACGCGTCTACAGGAATCTCATTAAATATCACCAACTCCGCCTGGTTTTATTCTGGGTTTTCTTGGGACAAAGATGGTCAAGGTTGCTGTCTCGATGACAGACTCCCAGTATCTCTACGCTTTCAAATGCAAGCCACCTTGCTCTAGTGTCCTGGCCAGTATATTGGTTGCCTTCATAAAGAGCATCTTCCTTTTCCTGTGGAAAGTACTATTAGATACTTCTCAGTAGGTATATATTCCTTTTCATGCTCATCGTATTGAGACAGCATGAGTTAGAATATGTTTAACATGACAGCGTAGGTGAAAAATAATTCTAGCTAGGATAAGCTCAAGTGCAGATTGTCACCATATCTTTTTAACTGTTGTTTAATTCCCCATCATGGAAGAGTATGACATTCCCTGGTAATGTGATGCACCATTTTAGACTTGATACCTACGATAAACTCATCAGGTAGTGTTAGATTCATGTGGAATTCCTTCTGAGCATAGAGGCCTTTATTCATCAAAAATTGTCTTTCTAGCTGACAACTGCTGCGAGTGCAATGACAGATCTATGTGATGTGCTTTAACTTGGAAATCCATTTCTATCTGTTGGGAAATTAAAATGAAGAAAACAGAGACAAACAGATTGAGACAGCTTTTAGATTACAAACAATTTCTGGGAAGTGATTCAAACTAATTCAGATGAACAGCACAAAAAAGAACACGAGAATATTCAAGGACAGCTAGGTAGAATGAAGCTGCAGGATTAGGTTAATTGGTATGGGTGGGATGGCTTTCTATGAGGTTTAAGCACTGAGTGCATCTAAAAAATGCTGAGAAAATCGAGTTGGAGAGTGTACACACAATATTTAGGTCCTGTGATTGCATTTCTGCTTAAATGGGAGATCTAGTTAACAGAAATAATTTCCTGTTTATTTGCATGTGCATGAGGAAAAGGAAATCTTGAATTCAATTTGAAGGAAAGCTCACGAGCTCCTGTCCAGTGCCTTCAACACCAACAAGGACTGGTCCCTCAGAATTTTCTAGGAGGCTTCTGATTTATTTTGACTATTAACATAAAAGGACTGTTTGTGGGTTTCCCTGGTAAAACAAAGAATAGGAGCCTTGGATATGCAAAATCATTTAAGAGTGTTTCTTATCTTAAATGAGCAATGTTTTTATTTGCATTAAATTTTCAAGAATTGTTTTAAAAACAGTGCTTCGACATGCTTTTTATCAAAATGAATGTTTTAAATCATAGCTGTAAACAGCTAAGTTTTGATAATTGTTTTAACTACTTATAGCAGACAAAGCCATCATTATCTGATAATTAAGGTGCATGAATTATTAATTTTTATCAAAGATGAACTACTTGGTCTGTAATTAATTCTCTAATCAAGATTGTTCCAATCTATCATTATAACTCTTAAGTTTTCAAATCCTACCTGGCTGTAAATTGGCACAGTTGTAGTAAGATCGGTTGTCTCTGTGGAACATATAATGAATAAATGTGTAGGTCTTTATCACGATTGCTTTCTGCTAGCTAGCTATACAGAAACACGCTCTCACTAGACGAACGTATTGAAGAACTTGGGCTGATAAGTGTTGTAATTGTTGGAGTTTTCTCTTCTGATCAATGAAAGCCAAGTTCTAGATCATGCTCTAGCCTTACTGTTATGTGTGAGCCATTGTGGGGCTTTGAAGACATTTATCCCAGATCAAGACATTAACAAGCTTGTCATGCCTGTGTCTCAGAAGAACAGCTTTGTATGAGTCCTAGCAGTGGGATTTTCCTTGGAGACTCCTTGGATGGAGTTAGCTGTCTAAATTCCAGTGAGTGACGGCGAATGGAATGGGTGCATAAATCCCATATGTGCTTTTGAAAAATTTCCCTGAAGAGATTCAAAAAAATGGAGAACCGTACAAAGACAACTGTTGTGGACCCATAGGCTCACACAGATTTTTTCATAACTTTCAAATTCCATGGTGCTAAACAGTGGTATATAAAATACATGTGTGTATATATATAACCCAATACATATATATGTGTGTGTGTGTGTGTGTGTGTGTGTGTGTGTGTGTGTGTGTGTGTATATCTGTGCATGTACCCTGGCCTGAATACCTAACTTTCACCTCTCTACGCTGTAGTGACCAGACAGGCATTTCTTACAAAGGTTTTAGTAACAAGCTTCTTTGTAAG
>JAUBNY010001103.1:0-15197 GCA_032275445.1 Crypturellus soui | reverse complement strand
GATGCCTGCCCCTCTCCAAAAGACCCCTCGCACCTTGCCCGGAGGGTGGACGTGGGGTGCGTGTCGAGACAAGCAGAGCCTGGCAGGACGCAGATAGTGCCTGTCTGGTCTTGATCTGTTCTGCTGGCTTCCTTAGGTGAGAGCCAACCAGGTTTCTCCCTCATACTTTCCCAAACCACCTCAAAACAAGAACAACAACAACAAAAACGCCCTTACAGGCTATTATGGACAACCAGATCTGATCTGTAATTTGGGAGCATATTTGTTTACACAACAGAGCTGCTTTTCCAGATGGTAACTCAGAGCAGGAATTTAGTTCTTTTGCTATTACATCTCTGTTATGTAAGGAATGCATAAGGATGCCTAGTTTGAAATTAGGTTGTGTGGACAACGCATGTAATCTCAGCCTGGTTTCTGGAACGTTGCTCGTCAGACCCATCCCTATAAATTTTGATGCCATTATATTTTTGTGAACATATCTTGGACTGTGGGTTGATAAATGCATACTGCAGCAATCAAGTCACATATGGTTTGCTGAAGTGAGGAAGGTTTAGTAGGAACTAGAAGAAAAAAAATGCAAGTTAAGCATTTGGGGAATAAATTCTTGCAGGGAGCAGAATTGTGTTCTCTAGGTGGACAAACTACTGAAAGATTTATAAGTTAGACCTATATTCCAGTGAGATGTCATTTGATGCTATTGGGCTGCTAGTCAGATTAGCATAGATAGCTACTATATACATTTATGAAATCTATTGCCTTTCCCATTTAAATAAAGAGGAACTAAAGTTCTGCCTCTCATCAGGAAGGGAGAGGTAGTTTCCCAGGAGGCCTTAATACATCACATTTATTCAGCATTAGCCAGAGGTGCTTCTTCAGTGTGTCATTTAGCATTTCTGTGCTGGACACTGAAATGTCAGTGAGAGTAGGCATTGCAAACTAGAGGAGATTTCAGCAATATTGTGCCTACTTAATTAATCTTGGTTTGTATTCAAGACCTACTTATCTGTTAAGGTAATAACAAAGTGAATTTAAGGTCAAAAATACTCTTCTGCAAATGTTCTAGGCTATTATACTCTGAAGTTGCCTTAAATAATAGAGTAACTCAGCTACTACGAAAGTGAATATAGAAATAAGAGGAAACCATAAGATAATGACTTTTTTGCCTTCAACTCCCAACTTTCAGCATAACATAGCATTTTCTCTGGTAGTGTTAACTAAGGAGAACACCAAAGCCTGGACACGAAGCTCATGCGCTGCAGTATTTGCATGTAGCTGCAGTATCCGTATGGCATTAATGGCCGGCAGGGCCATCTAAGGCCTGGTTCTGCCAGAGTGCGTAAACAGAGGTTAAGAAACAGTCTCTGTTTCTATGTGGAATGAGTTCCCCCCTGACCTTTGAAGATTTCTTGGAGACTTATGAAGGCAGACTCTCATATATAAAATTTCTTCAAGACTCATATAAAGGCAGATGATTCTGTAAGACTAAAAGTTAGCAGCTGGAAGAAGGAAAGCTTAGTGCATGCTTTTCTCCTAGAGCCAGCAGACTGCAAACCTCATTGCCTCATGGACAGCGTGTCCATCTACACAATGAGTGTGCTGTCCTTCACCAGGAGTAGCGATGGGGAATCTACCAGGAGCCATCTGAATCAGTCTGACTTTCCGCATGGGATGCGTTAATATTGTGCACTGCTTTATGAACTAAAGCCAGTCTGTGACATTTATTTGACCTAAAGAGGAGATTTTTTCCCCTCGTCTTTTGTAGGCTTTAGAACAGTTTTCAGAGGACGTGCTGATCCTTAGGTAGGAATTCAGGCTAAGAGGGTAACATGGATCTTAGTTTGGAGTAAGACTATATAATGGAGGTTGAGCTGAAAGGAAGAATAGTTTGAGAAAAGAAAATCTTTGAGATCGTGAATCTTTCATCTATGCTGTTTCTTAGTGCTGCAGAAATGATGTCCTTTTCCCAGGTGTTGGCTGTGGATGTACGTGCATGCAGGTGCCCCAGGCAGGGTGGGTCCTCGCAGACAGTGACTAGGGTCACTCGGGTAGTACAGCTGCCCTCCCCGCAAGCCTGAGTGGGCGCAAGGAAGGCAAAAGCATCTCCCATTGCTACTCTGGCTGCACAACACACGTGTGGTTCCTCAGCTCAGGTTATTTGTAGCTGCTCTAAAATTCCTCAGCTGTGCAAGGCCTTGCAAACCGCTTAATATTTCCTTTTCCCATTTGGAAGCTATGTGATAGAGTCCAAGCATGAAGCACAGAGTGCAAGTAGGCTTCTATGTCACTAATGTATTCATTCTACAAGGCAAAGAAAATCCAGTGATCCAATTTAGCCATTATAAGGATGCTCAGCAGAAGTGTATCAGGGAGCATGATAAGTTTTTAAAAGCAATGTAATTTTTTTCTGGTTGTATTCTTCTTTACTCTTAGAATGATACATTGATTTTAAGTTTTAAAATATATTCTAATCTTGCTTATTGTAATTTTTCATTAGACAGTGGGGCATTAAGGTGCTCTAGCAATTGTTCTTCGGATGATGTCAAGACCCCCTTCACCTTTATAAGATATAAAAGCATATATCAACATATGTCCACATATTTTGAGCTGAAACTTCACTTTGTGTGTGTTGTCTTGTAGAAATGATTAATAATGCGCAGGGAATGAAAACAGAAGCTCTTCCTGTGGGTTCATAGTTGCCCAAAAGAGAGAAATTTATTTAATTTTGTGCCCAGAGCCTATGACAATACAATATCTAATGTCATACCTCCCCTACCTCATTTTAAAAATGGGAAAAAAAGGTTTTGTTGGGTAAGCACCTTTCAATTCCAGCAGAGGAACTGCTTCTCTTTCAGGGCCGCCACTGGTTGGAGATGACATTTTACAGAATGCATCTCAGTTGCTTCCATCACAGTGTGATGATGAGCCTAATGTTTCTTGCCAATTGGCATGATTTGAAGCTTTAAGAAGAGTAATTTGGGTCCAGATTCCCAAAAGTGCTCAGCGTTTGGTGAGCACTTCGTGTTCTGCTGAAAGCTGGGTCACGGTGTGTGGATCTGGCAGCTTCTCTGTGCTGTCACTACCAGGGCTTCAAGGCCTAAAGAGCAAATGTTTGGTCACGTTTAGACTGAACTTTGCTGGTGCAGAATCAGGTGACAGTAATGATGTTTCAGAGAGAATCCTCCTCCTCTCTGCTTGAAAGATGACTGACTTGCTTTGAGAGAGCATAGACAGATCTTCAGCTCAAAGTCTGGTTGTGTTTGCACTGTGAAGCACTGAGAGGATTTATTTTAGTTGATCTTAGACAGAAGCGGTCTGTGTTGCTGAGTCAAAGGAAAGAACAGTTTGGGGAATGTCAGGAGGGTAAACTGGGCTCTGACTATATCCAGCTGAAAGTTAATATTAGCCAAGGGTTTAGTGGCATGAACAACTAGAAAAATTCAACACTCAGAGCAGGAAAAGATAACACTTGAATTCAGTGAGATTCAGGCACTATCTGATCTGAAAGTGTTCTGTCACCTAAAGAATAAATCTGCTAAAATATAGTGATGAAGTAGTGGTAGAAAACCAAGAAATGTTAAGACATATGGCCAGAAGAAGAATCTGGTTATATTTCATCTAGTACTGAATCAGCTGAGATAGTGAGAAAGGATGAACTCCTAACTGAAGAATCTTGCAGGCTATGGATGTGTGTTCTGTCTTCCTTAAAGGTGACAGACACTACGCTCTATGTATGGCTGTTGGGCTTCAGTATTCCAGTTCCTTTTATAAAATACTACCCTTCCTAAGAACAAGAAATTATTTTTTTTCAAATCATATGAGCCAGAACATGAACATCCCTTGTCTGAAATCAGCAGTGTTAGTGCTTGTATTTATTAATGACAAATAAAATACTGCATATTTTGACTATGATCAAGATCAGTTCATGCGCCAAGTCATACAACTCCAGAAATAATAGCATGTTATTTATTAACATATTTATTAACATAGTGAGTTATATTTCT
The DNA here is from genome assembly GCA_032275445.1 of Crypturellus soui. Classification (NCBI taxonomy): domain Eukaryota; kingdom Metazoa; phylum Chordata; class Aves; order Tinamiformes; family Tinamidae; genus Crypturellus; species Crypturellus soui. The sequence continues at coordinate 11,196 of JAUBNY010001103.1, read as the reverse complement.
TATATTCCATAACTGCTACACTCCTTTTACCTTAAAAGCCTGCCATGAAAGAGCCCTTTCAGCCTACAGTCTGGTATTAAACTGGAGAAAAGAAACCTTTCAGAAATGTCGAGTCTAGTAACGACAGCCTGATTAGGACTAAATACTTTTGAGAATAATGAAATGAAAAGGTCCTTAATGGGCTTTTCTAGGAAGGAAATTATGCTCTTATTCAAAATGGGGCTCAAATATGCACATGTTTCTTCTGTCGAGGGTGGAGGAAGAGGCTGCTGTTGTAATAATTGTGACTGTGCCCAGATTATCATCATTTTTAAGATCAGACCATTGCATGATCGTGACTTTAGTCTGTCACTGTCAAAAGTCTAAGACACAAAAATGATGTCCTTAAATGAGCTCCGTCTGTCACAGTCTGAGTTGACTGTAATGGACTCTAAGAATGTGTAAAGCTGGTCACCCTTCCTACTGCAGAGCGTTTTATTCCTGCTTGATAGCAGTGAAGAGGTTTTGTCTCCTCTGCAAGGAAAAACAGATGCTTTTTCACCTCATGCTCTGAGGCATCTCCCATCAGTGACTCCAGCTGTCATGATTTGGCTGATGCTAGATTATTGGTTTTCTCCAGTGTATTTGTCTCAGTGCATTTTCCTGGAGAATAAAATACTCTTAAGAATAAGCCAGCTAGGAAATGCTACTGTAGTTACAGTTTAGACAAATGTCCTCAAGAAAACTGAGCAATGGGAAATGAAAAATGTAATGTACTCTCTTTCCGAGATTACAGAAGCTCGAGATTTTACCCATCGAGTAGAGGTCAGGCGAGGGCTGCTTTCTCTTTTTCAGACAGGTGATTCAGTTCTGTGAGGACTCAGCGAGTGCCCGCTGGAGCTGCTGTGGTTTCATTGCATCTGAGGGACAGGTCCCAGTAATTCACACATGGCCACTGTTTCACTGGTGCTTCTCAGCCTTGGCATCAACGCTAAATTATTGTGTTCATGAGGCCACTTTTGAGACGACCTTCTTCAGGGGGCAGCTCAGCCGGCCGGGTAAGAGCTCTGTGTGCGGCCCTGCCTCCCTTCCATGAGTACAAAACTGCGTGGAGCAGAGGGGCTCGGAGAATCTGCTGAGTGATCTGTCCTCCTCGTGAAGCTGTCGGGCTGAAAATTAATTGGGCAAAGCACATGTCAGCTGTGGACCCACCCAGAGCAAGGACTAGGCTGTGTACCACAAATAATATCAAATTCAGACGTGCGTCTTTGCTGTCCTGTCAAGACTTCTTCCCTACTCATTTGCATTTAATGGGCGCAGCCTTAGAAATATTACAGAGTGAAAAAACAAGGCATCTTCAGTCCCTGAGCGATTAAATGTTCATTAGTGAATCCGTATCTTGTCCTAATTCACTGTTGCCATGCATGAGCAGAAGCGGAATGTATCATCTGGCTTGTTATGATAGTGTTTAAAAGAAATGTCACATCTACTTCTTAAGTCATTTTTTCTCTTCAGGTTCTGAGTGCAGACGAAGCTTTGTGCTTGGCTACAGCACTTGGAGGGAGAAGATGCAGTGGGGAGATCAGAATAAAGGCAATTTCCAAGCTATTTCGAGGTTTCTACAGGCTCTAAAGCTGTACAGAGGAGGACAGCAATAAAAATCACTTAGTTTATCATGCTGAAGAGCTTGTCTAGCTGGTGAAGTTAGCCTTTAGTGAGTGAGGTGCAGCACTGCATGTGATCAGCTGTAGGAATTCCCCGGTTCATGGAAATGCTCAGTGTGTGCTTCACATATGGTGTAATTCACTTTGCACTTAGTTCTTGCAGGTAGTAACCATGATTGCTCATCTCTGCTGATATATTTAAAATATGCAGAAAAGACTGAATTGCCAATAGGCAAGGGTTTGTTGATGTTCTATCTTAGATGCAACAAATAAACAAGAGCAGCATAACATAACAAAAGAAGCGGAATCGGTCATTAATCTTTAAATAAAAGACACTTATTACTTGCAGAGATCTTGGTGTGCAATAGGCAATGCCTGTATGCACACGATTGCAGAAGGAGACGTACACTGCAAATTGTTGTGGGAATCCCAAGGGCTCTATCTGGCTCGCCAGCAAATCGAGAGGGCGTAAAGAGAGGAAAGATACGGGGCAAGTCGGAAGGACCTGCCAGGCTGCGGAGCCACGGCCCTTTCTACCAGCTGCAGCCTGGGGCAGGAACGCAGCACGAGGCCCTGTCGCTGTGACAGATTTAGATGTCAAGGCTGCTCTGCCAACTTCTGATGTGCTTTGCACATACCTGTCTATCTCCTATCACATCTCACTTTTCTGGAGTAATGGTCAATTTTCCCAGATGGCAAAATACGAGTAGAATATGTTCCTTTCAGTTAATAATATCCTACCATTAAACAAATTGAACAGGCGACTTCAGATATGACATACTTTTTAGTTCATCAGTACTGTTTGCAAGGTTATTACAGTGATTTTTTTCAAGTAGTTTGCAATCATTTCTATAATCATGAATCAAACACAGTAGCTTTATTAATTACATTATTTATATATTTTCAAAAGCAGACTAATGTTAATTCTGCAAGACTGCTCATCTAATGTAATATATTTTTGTTAGCCTTAAAATATATTTTAAAATAATATTTTCCATATATTCAAACTAAGGGGCTGTAAATGGTTGTAATTCATCTATTTTATTATCACTGGGTGCCTGTAGGTGTTTTATTGGCCTAGCATTTAGAACATATAATTAAGGAAAAATTCTGCCACAAGATAATAGGCTATGGAAAACTAGACATCACCAGACAGATCAAACAAACCGGTATATAAAATTGAGTGGAGGATGAGGAAAAGAGTAGGATGGTTTGCACAGAGTAGCTATATGTACAGATCACTGCTGGTCACAGCATCAGACACAACTTGCCAATTGCATTTAAATTTTACTTTTTTTTGTACTGCTTGCTGCAGCTGCTAAGGAACTGGGCTTGAAGCAGGGTGATCTGCAATCCTCCTCTTTCAATAGAAAACAGGTATTTTAATAACAATTCTTTGCCTGCTCAGATTATTGCTGCTATTAATATTCAAAGCAAGTGCCCAAATCCTAATGGGTTTAAAAGCGCGTGTTAGTCTGGTGGAACTTTGACCATCAGAGGGTTGCAAGTTAATGATTTACAAGGAATTCATTTATTTCTTCTGGGAAGCTGTGAGGTTTATCATTTGATCTTCAACTCCTTCTAGGTCACAATCTATTAGCTTTTGGCCACGATTAATATCAAAGGCGCGTGGGTTTGCCGTAGGCGACGCTGTTGATAGTAGTGCTGCACTCGGGAGACGAGTGGGTGCTCTTTTATGTGCGCCGAGGGGAGCTGACGCTGCAGTGATTTATACCCCCGAGAGCCCGTTCCAGGGGTTGGAAGGGTCTCCGTCGGGGATGCTGCAGGGCTCAGGCTGCACTCTGGGGACTTGCTCCTAGGGCCTGTGCCCCATCCACCACAGAAATCCTAAAACGTGGCTGTTCCTCCCAGCCCATGTGCCCTGGAGCGGCCTGTGGGTCCTCCAGACTGGCAGAGTTTAGACACCAGGATCTTCTTTCCTTCGATGCCAACATTTGGCTGCCTCTTCGCCCCTGTTAAATCATGGTCAGTAACTTCCTGGAGGAGAGCGCAGACCCGAGGGAAGCCTTGAAGGCGCTGAGTCCAAACTGCATTACAGTAACCCGAGTCATGGCGAGTCACTGGGGGCTGAGGACAAGCAGGTGCAGTCAAGGGAGCTTGAAAAAACTGGTATTCAGCAAATTGCAACTTAAAGAGCTGGTCTGTGCAGCAGATGGGCTCTTTAGATAGAGCTGTTTTGCCTTTATCTCATTCTTATTCCTAACCGAGTGGTAAAAGCATCGTTAGAAAAAAATAAGGGAGAAAAAGAAGCAACAACAAAAAAGCCCACAATTGAAAAGCAGGGAAGCAAAGAGGGAATCTTCCTATTTTCTTTGTGCTACAGCTCACAAGGCATCCACATGACATCGAAGTGTTCTTTGCTGTGGAGTAATATTTGAAAAATCATAGTAGACATCGGTGTATATGAAATCACCTTTGGAAAATATTGACTTGACTTAATTTACTTGTATTATATCTATAATTGAAATGGGGAAGATGAACTTCATATGCTAATTCCCCAAAGGGGCCCATAAATTGCAATTATATAGTTTTGAATTTGTACATTAGTATAAATTTTTAGCATGTTCTCTTCAGATGACATTGTTTCTTAATTATATAGATAAATATAGGTATAAAGCATAACTCTACTGGAAATAATGATCAGTAATCTTTGCTTCTATTTTTTATAATTTCTCCAGATAAAATATTTAAATCTTAACATCTGAAACTCTTAAGGATCATTAAAAAATAATTTTCAAGTATCTCAGTTATATTTTGAAATCATAGACACTCATCACAGATAATTATCCTCCCAAGGTATGCAAACTGAATCTGATACATAAATAGGACAGCAAAACTCTTTAAGTTGCTAAACCATGCACAGAAAAATGAATAAAATCATTATTGGAAAGGAAGGTAGATTTAAGTTGAAATAAAAAACAGTCTGGGAAAAGCATACCAACATGTTTATCACATCTGCTGCTATGTGGAGGCTGTTATTTCTCCTTCAGGGCTACAGAGCATTGCTTATGTTAAACAAACCTGGTATATCTAGAAGGAGTGAAAGTTTTAATTCTAAAAACAAGAAAACTGGAAATTTTGGATGTAAAATAATACATATATAAACAAACCATTCTTTCTGCATTTGCAAGATCACATACATTGCTCATGCTGCACAGAAAACAATCCACTTCAGTCACTTGTCATAGCATGAGGTCTGGGCAATCCGTGTGTTTAGTCCAGGGACTTCGGAGCCACTAAATTGAATACTGGAAGACCTGGAAGGACATACAAATCATTCTTTAAGTACTCTGAAATGCTGTCATTTTGCCAACTTGTTTGTGACAAGTTCATATGCAGTCAGCACCTATGGAAAAGGTGGGAATTGAACTCTGCCACGCAGTTAACATGATTCAGCTGAAAGCAATGTGACTTTCCAAAGCTCTACTCCAGGCAAACTTTCCTCATCTTTTACTTTTATTGGTGTCCTAGTGGTGGAGCTCCTTCTTCATGAATGTTTAAACAGAGGTTTTATGCACTTTGTAAGTATAATGATAATAATTTATAATACTGTGAATATTTTTCAGTGAAACCTCTTTCTCTAGGCAAACTTTTGCACATGTTTTCTTTTGCATATGAACTTAGGACTTCTGGGGAATGTACAGTTCCATTTAACTGGAACTGTCTGCTAGGAAATCATTTCATTTTTCTGCTTTCCATATGTGCCCAAGTCAAGGCAACTCCTGGCCAAGTTTGTCTCGTGTGTGGTCCAGGTTTTCCTTCAGATGCCGTCACTGCACTAGACTTCCTGTCTTCATCTTCTCTGCTAGCTAAAATCCCGTGGACCCTCATGCGAAATGTGCTATAGAAATGTGCTAGAGCCAATCGCACATCCGGCCATATTCACAAAAAGAAACCAAATGGATTTGAATGAAATTGAAAGATTGGGGTGCAGAAAAAGAAAAAAAGTATACCCTTTTTACCTGTACTGGAGAGTTGCTTCAGAAGAGATAATATTTTGTCACAAACTTACCTGAATGCATTTGAGGGAGCAGTTCTTGAAAGTATGACACCCGCCTCCTCCAATCCAAACCTTGTAAGGACCAAGTGGAGGCCAGTGCAGGCATGGGGACCATCGAGAGTTCCCTCTCCACTTTGCACTGACCAAGGTACTGATGTACTGGTCTCAAGATGGTAAATTTTGGGGTAGTTGCCTTGCTAATCCCATTCAGGACTTGCTCTCTATGCAGGCTGTCAAAGTAAAATTTCATAAAGATTTTATCTGTTTAAAGCCAGACTTGTTCTAGAAAATGTTTTCTTTCTGAGAGAAGGATGGAGTAGAAGCACATCAGCCTCTTTTTAGATTGCTTGTGTGGAAAACAAAAGCTAAAAGAGTGAACAGTTTGTTCTCAGTTTAGAGGTGTTTGCTTTTCATACTAGTGTGGCATTAGTTGCTACCTTTAAATACGCTTCTTAATCACTTTTTGCTTAATAATTCCTGATTGCACTTGACTTTTGAGTTCACCTTTCCTGATTAGAAAACCAACTTCATCAAGTCAAAAATAGGAGCCAGGAACAAAATTATCATGAGGTTAATTGCTTATGGAGAAGGGAAGAGGTGGGGGAAGGTGAAGAGCGAGAACCTGAAATGGTCCTTGCTGAACGCCTGATACCCGAATGATGCAAAGACAAAGCCCTGAAAGACTCGCAAGAGATTTAGCTAAGTTTCATAGCCCTTGTTTTATGCAAGCTTTTCTACACTACATTAATACATCTTAAATATATGCTTAAAACCAGTAAGAAGTACTGATTAGGATTTAGGATTAAAGGGAGATTTTGGAGATGTGAGAGATATGGAGATTATTTGCTATTTGTCTTTATAGAGCTAAGCATTTACTGGTTTACAAATGCAACCTTTTTAGGTTCCTTGTAGTCAGTCATCTGTGTTCTCCTGCTGTTTTGGAGCGTTGTTCAAACATATTGTAAAGAATTTTTTTTTTCTATCAACTCCCCATATATGCTCGGCTACATATTATTACTGTAAAGATAAACCATAGGGATCCAAAGTTATAACAGGGGTTTAATACACATAATGTGTATTTATAATACACATAAATCTATCTCTAAATAATTATGATGGATCTCTATTAGGGCTGCTGAAAATTTCTTTTGAAATCAAAGGTTGCTTTGAGTTGTATGAATTTTAAAACATGTCTCCTCTTAATGCAATTTTTCATCAAAACTGAAACCGTAAACGCTGATCTGCTTCAAATTTTCTCCTTTATATTCTGAACAAATGAAGTGTTTATATATGAATATGCAGTGCTTTTTGGAGGATATGCTCCTGAATTATGTTCACTGCTGAACAGTATTCATTCTTAGTATAATATGTACTCACATTCTGGTTTTTATAGTGGTTTGTTCAGCACAGCAGTGTTGTTCTAGCACACCGCCGGGTTATCACCACCTTCGCTACGTATGTGTTATACTGCATTCTTTTGCATTCTGCCTTTTCCTCTAGCACATTCTTGGTTTCTAAAAAGCTTAGGCAACAGGGAGCTCAATGATCTGTCTTGGGCTGAATTTATTTGGCTGAAAAAAAAATGGAACTACTTCTCTTGTGGCTTATATGCCAAATTCCTATAACTGAAAAATATATATATTTAATTTCTTGAATGAATAATAGAACTGAAATAAAATGGAGGCAGTGCATTTTCAACAGCTAGATTTTAAGGGACAAACTGTTGACAGTCAGGAGTCTTCATCAAAAAAAAAATGTATTTTTCCTTGTACATTCAAAACCTGTTTGAACATATCCTTTAACAACTGTTGTAATACTCAAGTAAAGCTTGCTCATAATATGTTAATAATATTACTTAACAAAAATATACAGAGTATCCATTTCTTTCTCCAGCAGTGGTTTAAAATAAAAGAAGAAATCTACCTGACTTTCACTTTTTTCAAAACTTATTTTTCCTCCAACTGCAGGGAGACATTTTGAAAGAGAATAAATGAGTTTGGGCCAGGGAGAGCAAGCACCCAGCAGCATATATTATGGTGCCTCTAAGTCACTAGTGCATACTATTTTTCTGAAAGTTAATGAAACATATAATTAAAATTCTCTTTCTGATGCTTTTTGCATTTCAGATAGGTAGTGTACGCACTGTGCGAGCAGAACAGTTATGTAGCTCTTCACTACTCAGGATTGGAGCATTTAAATGTGCTAGGAAACACACATAGTTTTAGGTCATTTCTGTTTCAAAACGCCTGTGTGCAAAGCTGCCTCTGATAGTGCTTTCTTTGAGACTATTTTAGCTTTAAGGTAGACAATAGTATCATTTTCAGTTTTCTGTTTTTCTTCTTCCCCTATTATAAGAATGAAGAAATCAGAATAATTTAAAAATAGACTGAAAATAATTTGTGCTGCTTAATATTCCTTTATTTTTATCTGTAAGTTCATTTTCAGCTAGGAAATTTCATTTCTGAAACTTACTATATAAAGTTCCCTTTTAATGGAATTATTATGGTAGAAGGCCTTAATTAACATGTTAAGATAGTGCAAGCTGTGAAGGATGGAAACAATAAATCGCATTCCCTCAGATAAGTGACAGATGAGGGAAACAAAACAGAATGGTTCACAGAGGTCTTCACATATGGTGAAAATTTAAAAATTTTTAGAGATAGTGATAGTAAAATTGGTCATATTAAAACCCATTCCTCTTGGGAAGCAGAATAATTTCCCAAATGGATGAGAAATAAAAACAATTATCTTAGACACTGAAAATTTGCTTTAATGATTGCTGTCAGTAAAGAATGAAGGTGTATTAATAATTGCATCTACTTTGGCAAGTCTTGGTGAGTCATATAAGCATCAGCAACTGCTTAGAATGTTGTGATGAGATAGATCTATTTCACTGCAAGTAGAGGCTGAGAAGAGATTGTGATATACATACAGATATTATAAGGAGAACTACACAGAAAGCTGTCACGCAAACAGCCGACTCAGGCTGCAGATGGGAGGAGTGTTTGCACATGAATCCTGTCAGCCTTAAGCAGGAAAAGAGCCAAAGGGTGGAGACAGAATTTGGTGGAAGTCAATATTTGCTTTCTGCTGTTGAAGAGCAGTGTGGTTGATGATGGGTTATAAAAACAATGCCAAAGAGGTGCTGTGCTTTCTTAGTTAGGTCATTTCTTAATTAGGTTTCTTCTTAGTGGGTTTTTTTTGAGGCTGCAGAAGCATAAGTGCATGAATATGACTGTGTAATGAATGACTATACGTGAAGCAGGTAAGTGAATTCGTCTCTGGAGTCAAGAGGTAACAGAAAGGCAGTAGATGGTCCTCAAGGAAGGAAAGAGGGAGTCCAAGTTGTCCCGCAGCACTGTGAGAGCAGGTAGTTTGTTTTTCTTGCAGGACCAAAGTTTAGGGTTCCTGGTACTAGAAAAACAGATTATTTAGCAGGTCTTTTTGGGTGTAGTATGAGTATTTTTATGCAAGCTTTTTGTTCTACAGTGTCAGATATTATCTGACAAAATGAACATTGGATTGCTGGATTTGTAAGTAGCACCAGTGTTTGCACTGATCGGCACTGCTGGGATAGGTAGATAAAAAAGAAAAGGCTTTACTAAAGTTATAGTCATTTTAAGTCACTTCAGCGTAAGAACCTATTAAAGCAATTTTCTAAAACTCCTTTGGATCTGCAGCTGCAAATTCTTGGAATAGGTAATAAGGCTGGATGTGCCTTGTGCTGTCCAGCCAAGCATTTATGATGACAGGCATTTGTGTGAGTGTTTATAATCCAAGATTATACTGACAATACTGACAAACTCCAGGATACTTTTAATCAGTCCCACCAGGCAGGTCAGTGAATCTTGATGCCAAATGAGCCCCATCCCAGTTGAGATATTACTCTTCACCAGTCTGGGTGGGAGGTGAATCTTTTTTAAGCTAGATGTAAGGTTATATATAATATATTTTTCTTGTATTGGTATGTTCACATGGGGAGGGGATTCTTCATTTCACATCTCCAAGAGACAGAAGAAATATTAATTTTCTTCTTTGCTTTTTCTGTGCAGCTGGAGATGGTGATTATTGCAGTGCTCTGCTAATGTCTGCTAGTGGTGCTCCTACAGCCTTGTTTCTGAGCAGTGGTTATTCTTGCTGTTTCCTGAGCAATGGGACTAGATTTACTGCTTAAGAGAGGAATAGCAGCCTCAGCAAATATAGTTCCTAAAAGCATATGCTTAAAATAGAGATCTCCTTGAGCATGCTCTATGGCTCACAACTTGGTGCTTGAGCAAGTAAGGAAGTTGGCTGAAGGCTACCACGTGTTAACAGGAGACTTTCACATCGTAGACCTGGAGTTTTCCTGTGGTCTGTGTACCAAGAATAACTGGTAACTCAGAAATATATGAACACCAAATTCATTAGGAATAGTACTACATTTCTGCATATCCATGTGTGTTAGTTACATGTTGTAAGCGTCCTTGTTCTAGAGAACAAGGTTCTGTTTTTCCCTAGGAATTAGCATTGGAAAATGCTAAATAGTGCAGCTATCCGGCCTGCAGGATGTTCAGCAGTGCTATCCTATGTTTTTTCAATTCTGTTGGTTTCAAAGGTTTTTGGTTAAACTTCCTAAAGAGTGTTCTTGGTGAGAATAAGAAAGTACGGTTGCCTGAAGTGTTAACATTCAGAGGTGTCTTTATTCGCTTCGGAAGAATCTTTCATTCCAAGCACACTGCAGCTGCATAGAAAAGAAATAAATTGAACCAAGAATTTCTGTGGCAATGCTTCTAACTTTTATCTTCTGATCAGTACGAACATCTCTTAAAAACAGCTGAAAATGCAGTTTCTGTCTGATGCTAATGGTACTTTCGATGGGAGGAAGAGGTATAGATATATACTACAACCTAATCATCAAACTTAGATCATGGAAATCTCTACAAACTTATGAGTAGGTTTTTTTTTTTTTTTTTTTTTTTTTTTTTAAGTTGATCATAGTTGTCTTTTTGGTCAGAGGTTCCTACCAGTCTTCAAAAAAAATGTGTTAGTGGATAGAGCAGGTCTGATGCTAGAAAATAAAGAAAAAAATGGGAACTAAGGGAAGAGAAAGATCAGAGAAAATCATACTAGATGATCTGGATCCAAGTAGAGTTTGGATCTCCTGTGGGTTTTTTTTTTTTTTTTCAGAAGTAGCCGCACGTAGCAGAGCTATCTGTTTCTCCAGTTATCTAACCCCTTGCTTCCAAGGCTGGGATGCCTTTTGGGATCAGCCAAAGGCACCAAGTTTCCAGCAGCTCTGAAGATGCTGGAAGAGGCTCCTTTTTGGCTGTACAGCCTGAAATGCCTCTCAGTATATAAAGAAGGAGGGGTAGATGGCATTCTCATGTTGTCAGTGCTCTTCTATCTATTTACAGAGTGATTTTTTAGCTTCTAGCTCTATTGGCTAGAGCCAATACCACTTGGCCACTTGGCTGTGGTTTTGTTCCTGGCCTCAAAAACTGCCCTTTCTAAGGTGATGCCCTGTCCAGTGTTTACACCAAACAGAGGTTGAGG
>JAUBNY010001100.1:1823527-1839816 GCA_032275445.1 Crypturellus soui | reverse complement strand
TCTTGAAGATCTCCAGAGAAGGAGACTCCACAACCTCTCTGGGCAACTTGTTCCAGTGCTCTGTCACCCTCACTGTTTAAATCTAGTCAATATTTAATTGAAAATATGTGTTTTTTTTTTGTTTGTTTGCTTTTTTACAATGCGTCATTTATGCATTGCCCTGTAGACATATTGTAAAGGAAGTAAAATGGTAGTTTGGAGAAAATACTGAAATCAGCAAGTTTAAAGACAGTCAGTCAATGTCACATTTTGAATTTAAAATAAAAAATAATGCTACATAGGGTAATATTAATCCTTAAATATATAGTTTATGTATTAAAAAAATCAACAAGTGAACAAGAAACAAAACCTGATGAATAATTACAGATATATTAAATTTGTTTTATAGTGCTTAATATTTATAAATCTTAGCAACATTGTCTTCAGATAACACCTGACTAGCAACCCAGATGGTTCTTCATTTAAACCATTTATTTACCCCCCAACTCTGTGATGAACTCTGGTCATGCTAGAACTATAAAATACTATTCCAATAATAGCAGCAGAAAGTCAGTGGAGTCAAATCTGTTACACTTTAAGCCATTTCAGGTTAATTTCAAGTGTATTAGAGGCTATAAACCTTTGCAGTGAAGGCACATTTATGGCATATTTTCAACTTAAAAGTTGTATTTGTGTCATGCATAAAAATTTATGGATATTCCTATATAAGCATCTCAATATGATAACACACTATGGACTGTCAAGATTAAAAATAAATAATAAATAATCCAAAAGGGAATTAAGTGCATCAATGCTATTTATTTTGTTTTACAGCTATAACCTACAAAGCCAGTACTTTTTTAATAAGATAAGCATACATCTATTGAATTAACTCCCATGCGGGTGAAACTGCTTAATTTCACTCTGTAGATTGACTATTACATTATTTGTTTACATATTAATTATACCATATTTGTTGACTGTCTATATTATGTTGGTTCAAAACAAGCAAATCCTTATTTAAGGCAATCAAAATATGTTCATGTATAATTTAAGCAGTGTAGTTTTTGTGCACACTTATTTGGTTTGAAATGATGAAAAATGTCTGTGGATCAGCTTTGTAGCTTAACTGTTTATAGTTAAAGACAATGCTGACAATGGGCTTAAATACTTTAATACTTGATTTTATTATATTGCAGAAATTTTGTTTGTAAAAGTTTTGACAGTTTTACTGTATTTCATAGGTTCTAAATATAAATTAATTAGGCATATTGCTGACTGTACTGACTATTCTTGTTGAGCCAGAAAGGTACAACTTTAATAATGCCACTCATAAACATAAGTACAAGGAAATGTTCATTTTTTTTCAACATATGTATTGTTTCATTGAAAATGTTCCTTTTCTATTTTATACACATACAATATAGGATATTATAAAGAAAGGTTAAAATTCTAAACCAGGATTCTAACCAACTATTAACCAAACCAACTATTGTTGGAACAATATTTAGAATGATGTTTCTTAATAAACCTTCCAAAATGCAGGAATTGATGATGGAACATAGTAATGTTCCTATGGACATGGGAAACACAGAAACAAGATTTTTTTTTCTATCAGAAAAAAACATATACTCATGAAGTATTTTTTTTTGTTTCATTCGTTCAAAAAAGTTCGAATTCAAATAACTATACGCAACTCCTTATAAATTGTTCTGTCGTGACTCCTGGTAATTCCTTCTTCAGGTTGTCATCAAAAATTCAGTATGATAAATGAGCTTTCATGGGTGTTACATAATGCTACACTGCCATATGGTTATATATGAATTTTATATGTCATATATGAATTAGTTGATTTTAATGAGAAATGCAGAGTTAGCTTGGATGTGTAGGTCCACATGGCACAGGCATATCCAGAATGATTCAAGATTACCCATTACCTACCAGGAATACAAAATCTGAGCCATTAGTTTGATCTTAAAATCAAAAAGCAGATCCACTACAAATGTAGCAGTATTAAAAAGTAAGGTATATACCCATTTTTTGGAAGGTAAGAGGAAGGTCCATTCATCTTTCCACCCCCAAAAAAACACAAAAATATAGAATATTCACAAAGAATCTGAGGCTCCTGGATAATTTTATTGAATTTGGAACACCTACACGTGTGGATGCTCATGCAGAAATTTGACGACAGAGAATATGAGTTTCAGATACCTTGAACTGAGTATACTGAGTTCTATTTTCACCAAATCCTCTATTTCTTCTGATAAAATAAATTTGACTGATCATAGATATCACTGTATTTAATGCCAATGGCTTCAGAATTATTTCTCAGCTGGTATTGACCTGCACTGTAACAGAACTATCACAAGAAAAACTCCATCAAAATCAGGAAGAAAAAAAATGAGAAGATGTTCTCTACAATATATGATCATCCCTGTTATTTTTTCTTTCCAAAGTCCCTAGCAGAAGAACAAAAGAACTTAAAGGAGAGGGGAACTTTTTAACAAAATAGATGTTTCCCCCTGCAAAACAATGATACAGCTTGTGATTTTGAGGTAAAACTGAATTGTTTCACCTTATTTTGTCAAGTATTTTTGACTTTCTAGAATTAGGCAAGACATACACACATCTTTATTTTCCAAAAAAGACATTAATTTATGTTGTTTATACATACATATATTTTTATATTTGTGCAAAATTTTTAGTGTGGTCATTACAAAATGTGGCACAGTGCAGTTACTACTCTGAACCAAAAGGAAAGGAAGAATTATATTATTTACTGGAACATATTTATAATGGTTAATGCATAGGTCTGGCTGAAATAAGACTTCAGGCTTTCGTTTGAAGATGGTCAGATTGTAACCTGGAGCAGTCTGCTGAGCAGTTTCCTGGAGCATTAGTTAACTCTTTTATACCAAGAAATTTTTAACATTTTTTATTCTTCCTCTGTCCTTGTTTCAAAATTGTAATTTTTCCCAATTATCCTTAGGTACGTATTTGAACCTCTGTGAAATTTTAGTGTATATTTTTCTTGGCTACAGCCACTCTTCTACTATCTTCCCTACCATCCCTTAATTACAATTTACATAGCTCTTCAATCACAATTTCAGTACTGTCTCTAAGCTTTTTTGTTATTATTATTTTATCCTCCTTAATCTTTCTGAAGTTGAAAACTAACTTGCCTCAGCATATTATACTCCTACTCCCATTTCTGTGTCTTATTCCATGTATTCTTTTCTATGCTGCTTTTGTTACTTTCTAATAGCCCTGCTGTTGTCTACATCCTTCTGTCATAATTATTCTCCAGAGGAAAATTAGGTACTTTATGACAAATTCTTTATTGCCAAACTTGGTAGTTCCGTGGAATTGGCAGATCGAAGTGCTTAACTTAGCCCCATGCTCACCAATAATGAGCACAATAATAAAATCCAAGTGTGTCCTAGAAGTCAAGAGATCCTTCAACAAGACTAAATTTGGGTAGAAAGAGAAGTAAAGGAGGAGGGTAGGATCATAAATTTTTTTTCCCCTCAAAATTCAGAATTACAGAATTGCTAGTTCACCAGTTCCAGAATGTGTATGCAGAAAGTGAAAACTTATAATAAATGATTATTTGATGATGCAAAATGTTAACAAGACACATTTCTAACCCATGTATTTTGTCAGACGCCAGTAGTTCACCTTCCATTTTGTTTCCTTCATTTGACCTTTGTTCATCTTAAAGTTGAAGAAAATGAAGATTTTTCCAATCACGAGGGGTAATCAGATCTGGAGGACTAGATGATCAGTCATTGAAACAGCCACTGAACCAATATTTGCACTCAAATCTCAACTTGCGAATGCTGGACTTCAGGCCAATCTTGGAGGAAGGAAGAAATCACAGAATCACAGAATGATTAAGGTTGGAAGGGACCTCAGGAGATCATCTAGTCCAACCCCCCTGCTCCAGCAAAGACACCTAGAGCAAGGAGCACAGGGTGGCATCCAGGCGGGTTTGGAAGACCTCCAGAGAAGGAGACTCCACAACCTCTCTGGGCAGCCTGTTCCAGGGCTTTGTCACCCTTACAGGAGAGAAGTTTTTCCTCACTTGGAGATGGAACCTCCTGTGGTTCAACTTACACCCGGCACCCCTCGTCCTGTCACCAGCCACCACGGAGAAGAGCCTGGCCCCATCCCTCCTACAATCACCCCTCAGATACTTCAACATGTTCATCAAATCTCCTCTCAGCCTTCTTTTCTCCAGACTAAACAAGCCCAGCTCACCTATTCTTTCCTCATAAGACAGATGCTCCAGTCCCTTTAACATCTTCATGGCTCTCTGCTGGACCCTCTCTAGAAATTCCATGTCCCTCTTGTACTGGGGAGCCCAAAACTGTCCCCAATACTCCAGCTTCAGCCTCACCAGAGCTGAGTAGAGGGGGAGGATCACCTTCCTCTACCTGCTGGTAACACTCCTCCTGGTACAGACCAGGATCCCATTGGCCTTTTTGGCCACTAGGGCACACTGCTGACTCATGGTTAACCTATTGTCAACCAGGACTCCCAAATCCTTCTCTGTGGAGCTGCTTTCTAGCTGGTCAACCTCTAGCTGGTCCTGGTGCCTGGGGTTATTCCTCCCCAGGTGCAGGACCCTGCATTTGTCCTTGTTGAACCTCTTAAGGTTCCCATCTGACCAACTCTCCATCCTGTCTAGGTCCCTCTGATTGGCAGCACAGCCCTCGGGAGTATTGACCACTCCTCCCAGTTTGATGTCATCTGTAGACTTGCTGAGGGTGCATAGTGTGCCCTCGTTTAAGTCACTGATGAACAAGTTGAAGAGTACAGGACCCAGTACTGACCCCTGTGGCACGCCACTGGCCACAGGCCTCCAAACAGACTCAGCCCCATTTATCATCACCCTAACAGACCCATTTATCATCACCCTAACAGCTATCTAATATATTTGTAGCATGGTGAGGAAATAGATGGTAGTGGTGCAGGCCACTAAGTCAGCTTCACCACTAGCAAGACCAGAACTTTGGGCACTATCAGCAACATCTTTTATGTCGCATACAAAAATCCAGTCCTGCTGAGTGTACTGTTTTCTTATACTTGTATGTAGCCTGAGAATGGACAAGAAGGAGGGTACCCTCTGAATCTGGCCTAGCAATGTACCCTCAGAAAAGAAATGGGAATCTGTATAAAAGTTCAAAATGGGAGATTATCTTATTATCTTTAAAATACTTTTTCTCATTACCTTTAAGAAAGGAACTCCTGGAGATTTTTTTGACAAATGATAGAACAGCTGATGGTAACATGATATTAGTCCACATGAACAGTAAACTGCATGGAAACTGCCTTGAAACCCAGAAGAAGATGAGGCTGTAGTTATATCTTTACATCATCTGATAACTTAGAGAATAGAGGAATAGCCAAATTAAGATAAACTTCCTCTAACCCAGTTTATAGTGTTCATCTCACATGCTGTGCCAAATAACCCTGGACCTCTCCCTTGATCTAGATGCCTAGCAATGTGGCATGCCGCATCTCAGCAAGCAAAAGTGGTATTACAGACATAACTTTTTAAGTAGTCAAGGACCATGCCTACCACCTTGTGACTACTTCTGAATCCTCAGTCAGTAATCACTAGTAAGGGATTGGAATTTGCAGAGGTCGTTTCAGTCATTTTATATTGGCAACACTCTCCCTCTCATTACATGCTTATACATCTCATTAAAGCCTCTCTTTGCTTTGGCTCCTCAGCCTTCTTGGGCTGCCCCTGCAGCTGTGCTCTCTGGATCACAGTAAGAAGGAGAGCATAAGGAATATTCATAAGATGATGAATCACTCTATTCAGAGTTCTTATCCAGTCAACCCTGGAGATGGTCAGCAAAGGAATGAGTCTATGTCTGTACTCCTTACAGAAATCTTTGCCCTTGATAATCAGGGGGCTGTGAAGAGGTTGTCACACAAGCAACAGAGCAGTTCATTGTGTCTTCACAAATCTTTAAGGTTTTTCATCTCTCCACAGAATTTTCTGGTGATAGAGGAACTGCTGTACTGCCCTTCTCATCCAATCTCTTTCTTGCTATGGGAGAAATTGGAAAGAAAAGGTTCTCAGGCCATCTGTCCTGTGTCCATCCTGTGACACAGAAGTGAGAAAGCAGTGCCAAAAAAATCAGACTATAAAACTAAGATAGCAACCAGCTAAGGATGCTGAGCAGAGCAGTCAGCAAAGTTTCCACTTTCTGGAAGACCATACAGTTACACAGATATGAAATTGGCAGACCCTGTTTTCAGATTGCATTCAGATTTACAGATTTTTGAAGACTGATTTGACGATTGGATTTACTTCTGGAGCCACTATTTGCTGCCTTTTTGCCGGGGATGGGGAAGAGCTGCTGGATCCAGCTGGTGTTCTAACCTATGCCAGAAGACTCTGTGCTAGCTTTGGTTACAGAAAACTGTTGGACCTTCCTGTACACTGCTGCCTCACCTCACAAAGGACTGTGCTAAAGTCTATCTTAGTCTGTTATACAAAGTGACAGATTATTGGGATTGACACTGACCTTTTAGTTTTTCTAACCACACAAAAAATGTCGTGGAGCTGAAGAAACCGCAAGTCTTGAAAAGTCTAGAGGTTTGGTTCTGCTTCAGCTGGTAGTCAGCTATGCTTGTCATGGAAGTTCTGAGGAGAAGGAGTGAAAGGCATTGCCAACTTCCCATAAGGAACTGGCATAAACAATTTATGGTGGTGACAGGACATCACTGACATGTTAATGGAGATATGGAAATGAGCCTGTTGATAGATAAGGAAAGGAAAACATTCTGTCATCCGCAGAATCCTTTGCTATGGGGAGAAAAAACCATAACAGGCAGAAGATCCATCAAAAGGGGAAAAAAGCACAATTGAAGTCTGGGTCAAAGGCAGTGGAAGAGGCAGAGTAGTTGCAGTGGTGTACCTAAAACAGAAAAGGCCTGGAAGAGCTGGAGAAAAGAGAAAGCATTTTTAAAGACTTTTATACTTTTGATTTTGAACATTTCCTATCTATTTTGCCTTAATTACTCATATTTCAATTAAAAATGTATTAAAGGTCTTTTTGTTAAAAACAACAACTTACATTTCATTTCTGGCAATCTGGATATCTGCTGGATATTTATACTGATCACAGACCTCCAGAGATCAAGAAGATGGTATCCAGCAGGGGTGCCCTCCTGGGTGCTACAGGAGTAGAAGGGAATGAGTGGGCCACTCATGTATCTTCAGTATTAAACAGTTTCTATGATTCCCCTTCTGGGTAAAAAAAACCCTCTTGTTTTTTTGTGAAAGTTGAAGTCTTCAGTAGGCTGCAATGATCCTAATGGCAATGAGCCTACTGCCATCTATTCCGTCACACAGGGTCTACCTGTGAGACAATGAAACTCTCATTTGATTTTCATTCTGAAGATCAATAGCACATGGCCAAACCCATGTGGGTCTGTGGTTATTCATATAAGACTTTCTACAGTGTTTGAGGTATGCAATATGATTACTAAACCCATTTTCCTAGGCATACAAGTACTCCTGTATTCAAGATGATTTTCACCTTGGTTTAAACACAGCAAACATGCTACCTCTATAAAACATCTAAGGGCAAAAAAGAAAACAATGACAATGAAAAGTTGGTGCAAATTTACCACTAATGCCTGATCTTCAAATAACAGAAGGAATTGGAGGGAGAGAGGGATTGCAACCACAACTGACAAGGGTGGTTTTAATGAAAGAAAAATTTCAAAGGGTAACTGAAAGATCTTAATATGTCATGCTATACATCTGATAGTCTACAGGAAAAAGCTGCAGGGAAAGACAGGTGGTTACAGAATTCATCTCTCCCATATATTTACTTTCCTCAAATCTGTGAAGTACACTATGTGTTTCCCTGGATCAGTTCAGAATCCAAAAACTTATGAGCTTTTTTTGTCACGCTGAGATACATTATTCTTTACAAAAATACATTTTTACATTAAAGAATAAGAACCACAAAACTTCTAATAAGGACACCACGTCACCACTTGCATTTTACTGTCAAGTATTCCTAGAAAAAGATAATAATTATTCTAAAGTTGGTATAAAATGAAAATATATTATTTTGTTCCTGACATGACATAATATATTTCCACATACACTTGTTTTGATAACAACTGCAGGACATACAATAATTATACATGCAATTATAATTGAGATTTATAAAGGGTGGAAGACCAGAATAGATTATCATAACATAGTGTAGTTCACAGTAATGCTGTTCTGGCATAATTGACACTTGATGAGCAATAATGTTCTATAAAAAGTTATTTATGCTAACTACTTTTAGCACCATCTGATCACCTTATTTTACTTTTCTAGAATGCTTCCTATATTCGCTGAGCATAATTTTTTGTTGTTTGTGGTATCTGTATATGTGAATACGTGTATATATCCATACAAGTGCAAATATATAGCTACCAGTGCTCAGCAGACCTGCTTGTAGAAAGCCATTTCAAAGATCAAAACGATTTTTTATTAAAATTAGATTGCCAATATTCTTTAAGATGCATGTATAACAAGCAGAGCAGATTTAGAAAAAGGAAACCTGGGCATATGTTAATCTAGCTCATTTGTCAGGTGTAAAATGTTACTTTTAACCCAGAAATATATATATCACTCACTGAGTAAAACTGTGAGTACAAAGATTGAAATCTTGTGTTCCAAGTCACTTAACCTAACTCATATACACTGTAGTGGAGTCATGACATTACAATATAAGACCCAAGTGACAAGAGAAGTATTTCTTACAGCATACCTTAGTGTAAATGTAATGAAACTTTTCTATGATAATTGTGAAAATAAAATTATTTCTTTAAAATGCATGAATGACACGATAAGATTCTTTTTTATTTAAATCTTTAAGGTCTAAAGATCACATCTTATTTAAGAGCAGAAAAAAAGTTTTAAAATTTGTATTTATTATTAAAAGGTATACTGATCATGTAGAGTAAATTCACTCTAAATGAACACCTTTTTTGGTTCTGACTCTGCCTTTTAACAACTTTATTTTAAAATAATCTCAATAAAGAAAAAAAGTCAAAAATTTTCTAAAAAATCAAGAAAAGAAAGTAAATATCAGGTGGTTCCAGTCTAAAAATAATTCCTCTCAAAGCCGCTGTTGTCTCTGGAGGCTGCAGCCTATTACACTGCACTCATTATACCTGTTACCCTACTGCTTTATTCATAAAATTGGCACCACAGAATCTTCAAACAGCCTGTCATTTTTCATTACTTTCCATCAGAGAAACCATATGCTTGTCTCACAGCATATTGGTACTACGGTATACAAAAAGCAGACAAAAGCATTAGCTGTTTTCAGATTAACTTTTCAAATAGTTATTATTAACACCATTTTTAATGGTCTGTTTGATTTTTCATTGCTTAAACTATGAGACCTCAATAAGAGCAGCTAATGACTGCTTTCTCATGGTGAAAATGATGCAATTCTCATAAACAGTCTGATATTCAGTGGTACTGAACTGACAAGACATTCTATCAAGGATGCTGTACATTGGACTTTGTTTTGAACCTTGGTTTAAAGATCTGAGAAGGAGTGATTCATTATGAGAAATAAATGTTGTTGCCTGCCCCCTCATGAGAAACAAATCTTTTTTTTTTCACTAAGTTTTCTTTTTCTTTTTTCGTCATTACTTTCAAGGTAATCAACAATAATTTATGTGCACCAGCTAGTAAGATTTCCTGACAATTTTGTAAAATTTTCTACACTGAACTCCCCACAAAATCCCTTAGATATCTAATCTAATTAGGGAATAATGATTTATCTATTTCTTATAGACATTTGATATTTCTACTATATTCTTCATTTCTAAGCAGCATTTTTGCAGAAATTATTGTATATTGCTTATGTGAACCATCCAAGAGTTAATTAAATTTATTGTTATTAATTGAAGTTTATTTACTCATTGTCATTGCAGCTATCATTCTTATTGTAATAGTCCACTATGTTCATAGTCATTATATGACTCCAAGTCATATAATCTTTTGGGGGCTTAAGACACAGAAACATCAAATTTAAATGTACAAAAAGAGCTTGAAATTGATGGAGCTAGCTCCAATTTTTTTATTATTTTTAAGGTCGTTCTTTTTATTCCTTGTTACTCCTAAATTAGAACTGAAGATAAAACCTGAGGTCTAGTGCCTCACTCATTTAGATGATATTGGTGTGTAAATATTGGTTACCAGGGACACTGGAGGTATAAACAGTAAAATACATATCACGTATAGTCTGATTTTGATCTTACATTCTTAAACTAAGCCACATTTTTAAAAGACAATCTAAATGCTTGGAAACAGCCTCTTGTCATATTCATCTCCCTGTTTTCACAGTGCAATCTATAAAAAGGCTAAACACAAGAGATGTTTCCCAGTTTTTAAGAAATGCAGTTAATATCTGAAAAAAAAAGGCACTTCAGCTGCATCTGGATGAGTTTTAAAAGAACCTGGATGAACAATCTGTTATACAGCATGCAAGAGATTAATCTTTATCTGTTATTTAATACAGTCTGTGTTCAAGGCATCTAATCTCCTGTTGCTTTCCCTTTTATGGATCTTCTCAGGGCTAAAACAAAAATAATAATAATAATGGGAATCAAAGAAGTCAGAAGTGGTTCTCAGTATAGAAAAACTTCTGCTTATAATACAGAATGGACTACTTTATCATTAATTTATTATCAGGACTAAAAGATGCATACTTATTAGTCATAGTCATATAGTCATACCTCCTGCTTCCTGCTTCAAATATGAAGAATTTTGGCCTTCTAAAAGAAAGATCATTCCATTTATTTTAGGATTACAGCAGAGTAAAGGTTCAAATCTGGTCCCTTCTCCAGGAGCTGCACTGCAGCTTTGGCCCTGCATTTGGCCCTTTTCAAGTCCTGTCAGGAATTCCTGTGTTTGAGATGCTATAATTTACAATTAATTATCATTTGTTTTTGTTTCCATTTTGATAGTGTCATTTTGCCTGCACAATATTAACAATATTAGTATTTCTGCATTTTGGGGGGATCTGATATGTATGCCAATAGCAGACTAACAAAAAAAAAGTCACAAATCAATTTAATAAATGAGCAGCCTTGCTTGTTGGAATTCTTTTTAAAAATTTGCAGCACACCCATAGCTGGGAATGTGGTAGTTGCAGATTCCTACATGCAGTATCCTTATTTTCTTTTGTTGTATTTTGATTAGTGTAATTTCCCTTCTTTTTTACTCCCCATATGTTTGATAACATCAGCATATGTTCTCTGCCATAGCAGATGACCTTTAATTGTATCTCATGTTGTGAGGCTGATGTTATATGACTGCAGATTTACCTTGAGAATGTCTCAGTAATGTTTAATGGATCAGTCTTAGCCATTCATTGTATTTAAACTGTCCTTACAAAATGCTTATGGATGGTTAGTTGCTTGATATATGCACCAGATGTCTAGGGCAGCTCAGCTCACAGGAGCATGGCTTGATACTAAATATAGGTAATGCTCTAGGACTCAGTGTTCAAGATATTTAACCATTTTGTTCTCAGAAGGACATCAAGACAGCTAATGGGTGGCTGCCTAGTCATTTGATATGACAGCTTTAAAATTAAACATACGGAGAAATGGTACGAACAGCTCTATAGTACTCACTTTTCACACCAAACATACAGCTTTAACCAGTTACTATACTGACTTTTGTTTTCCTCTGTGTGATTCTGTCTTCAGGTATGCTTCTCTCGGGTAGCATACACTACTATGGTAAAAGAATTGTCCTCAAATTCCAATATATAACGCTTTCTACCAACATTAGGGACTCTTTTCACGTACAACCTTTCATAATGAATATTATAATGCACAGTTTCACATCCATGCATACGATTACAGAGACACCAGGATTAATCTAAATAAATGATAAACTGTGTGAGTATAAAAATGTAGTTTTGTCTAATGTCATTTTTGGTAACAAGTAGTTCTGGCATTTTACCTTTGCTGAAGATATTTTCCTTTATAATTAGAATCCATGGACTTGCTTTAGCAGTATTTTTCACTGTCCCTACCCTGCTTGTAGGACACAAATCACATTTCCATTTCAAACATTTTGTCAGAAATACCACTGATTTTAGTGGCAGCCATTGTTTTACCCTGCAACACCCGGATAGTAATTTAAGATTTACTGATACAACACTCCTAGGTGATCCTGGGTTGTTGTGGAGTTCCATCTTATGCTTTTCCACTTATGGTAAATTGAAAATTTAATAAATAATGAAGATCAGGACTGAAACTTTTCACGAGGCACTACATACCACAGCCCAGGACTTCTCATTCCAACTCACCATCCTAGGCTTTGTTCAGTCATGATATTATAGCAGTGTTAAGAAATCAAGCTAGACATCTGCTGTTTTAAATATTTCAGTGTTTAATACCTTTATAGGTTTGATTTTACTTGTTTTGTCATTAGACTGTTATTGACATATGTCTCCTCATTAACCAAAGATCAGATCAGAAGTCTAGACCGTATATAAGTTCTTAGAGAGGAAATGTCGAAGAGACAATATCACTGCATGAGCACCCTGTTCCTCAATGTTCAGTCATCACATAAGCAAACGTCAGCATTGTACCAGCGAAGGCCACTGAGGAACATCACAAGAATAAAAAGTGTTATTTGACTCCTTGATGGCCTTAACATATCAGTTTATATAGTAAGTTTTTTGGTGCTTTTGTCAAGTCATAGAATTCATTTAACAATACTATTCAGAGCAGATCAGCAACTTGTTCTTGACTTCACCTATGCAGGTCCTAATAGATACTCATAGTGCTATTTCAGCTGCTGTATGACTAGCATATTCATAATCTGTAAGTTGTTTGCAACTTCACACAATGAATCCCACTGATTCGACAGTGATGTTCACTTTAGTAGTTCACATATAGATCTTCATTTCTAACATGAAAACTCAGTATGAAATAGAGCTGGAGTAGCCTCACCAGCAGAGAGGGTGATAATACGAGCTGAGAACTGTTGAGATCAAGCATTGGGTTAGGAAGTTCCTTTCACTTTTAAGGTCTTGCATTGGCAGTGTTAAGTGGTTGACGTTTTCACTGAAAATTTAAGATCCTCTGCAGCTATGTGTTCCTCAAGCTTTTTATAAAATTATAAAATACATAAAGCCAAAAGAAAGGCAGCTGACAATTTAATTTTTTAAGATACATATTCTTTTCAAATTGCCAGTGTGAAAACATCAGCCCCCATACTTCACAGGACTTCTCGAGTGATCACTGAAGATCAATGAGCCCTCTATGCCCGTTTTGTGACTGGGCAACTTCTAACAGTAAACTTCGCCAGATAGCACTTTTTTCATTATTTAAATGTTTTTCGAAATTTAAAAGTTTACATTATTTAAAAATTATATGAAGTGCAGAGAGCTCACAGTTACTTGATTACAGTAGTACCATATAGTAGACTAAAGACTGAAGGAAGAATGTATAGAGCTTATCTATGTCTGCTGGGAACAGTATGGTTTTATGTCAGATTTTGATTTACATTGATTTTCCCAATGTAAATTGACTTGCTTTCTTTAGAAAAGAATTGCAATTCAGAGCAGAGGACACAAAACTCAGACAAATATGTGTTTCAACACAGTTGATTGTTCTCTGAGGTTACCTACAAGACATAAATAAAGGCAGTGTTATAACTGCAATGTTCTGCTGTAATTTAACTAATAATGTGCTAGTTCTGCCAAGCCACTTGAAGATTTAAAATAACTCACAAAGAGAGATCAGGCTGTGACTCTTTGAAATGCAATAAAAATTCAGATACAGGATGTTTATCTGAAGACATCTGTTACTATGGTAAAAGTAACTAAAACGTATTCAGCAGCAGCATGATTTTTAAGACTATCCTAAACCAGGTGTGTGTCAATTCCTCCTCTCTCACTGAAGAAGAAATAGTCTTTATTTGAAATCTCTATTTTCCTTAGGTGTCATCTCCTCCTTTGATTTATGTATCTTAAAGGCATTTAATGAGCAGCTCATCATTTCAAATGTAGAGAATGCCAATGAATAACAGAAATATTTTTCTTGCTGTTAGGAAAAACTGAATTTACATGTCACTGAAAACATGGAAGATATAGAGAAACAAATCTTTCACAGAACAAATTCTACATATTATTGAGATTTTCAGATGTTATACT
Source organism: Crypturellus soui (assembly GCA_032275445.1). Taxonomy (NCBI): domain Eukaryota; kingdom Metazoa; phylum Chordata; class Aves; order Tinamiformes; family Tinamidae; genus Crypturellus; species Crypturellus soui. The sequence continues at coordinate 1,825,615 of JAUBNY010001100.1, read as the reverse complement.
TTGTCATTTGTTCCTTTATTAATGAAACTATTCCAAAACAATCATGAATAGAATTAAATATCACCACTGTTTCTATTCAGAGCAAGTACATTCATTACTCTCCTCTCACTTTCAGTTTTACTGCAAATTGTATTTTGATAAAACAAGGTCTTTAATAGAGGGCATCACAATAAAACAGGAAGGCCTTTCTGAACTTTCTTCAGAAAATTACTTCAGAAAAAAATCAAGACATATTTAGAATGCTTGTAGTGAAAAGCTCCCACTCTTGTGCTTCCAAAATTACTTTTTTCTTGTTGCAAACATGAATAAAAATTCTCTACCTGTGACTGGCACACCAGCAGTGGTGGGTGGAAAATTTCCTACAATTTCATTGAAAAAACAACTACTACCCTGAGGATGAGGTTTGCTGATTTCACCTCAAAAACATGCTGAGAGACTATATCTGTATAAACATGCACACACATTTATGTACTTTATAAAGAAAAACAGTAGTTTTTGTAGCATTTGAGCTATTATTTACATGCCAATTTTATTTAGTTCACATAGTGGGAAATTTTTCCTTACAAAAGAATACATTAAGAAGATATGAGGTTATCTTCTTCTAATTCTGTAATTCTGTGCTATTTCTTTATTTCTATGTTATTCACCACATCACCAGATAGTATTGTTACTGAGAAAAAAAGGAAAAAAAAAAAAAGAGCACTTCTCTGCCCCCAATTTTCCTCCCAACCTCCATTTCTGGCTCAAACAAAAATACAAAAACAGAATTGCAGATTTTTGTTGTTAAAATAAAAGATTTATCTATACATTGTTGCTACTTAGATGTAAATAATTCAAAAATATAAAATAGTATCAAGTATTTTTAGTGCAAAGTTATTAATTTCCTGATTTTAAAATTTCACAGAACTGACATGATTTAAAGACTTTAAATTTATTAATTAAAAATAAATATACTGTGGATGTTGCAGAAATTATGTTTTTTCCAACCTCTGTCAAATGCTAATGAACTTTGAACAAAAATGTACATGGAAACAAAGGGACCACAATGGGAATACCTCAGCAGAGTCAACCTATTATTTCACCTCTAGAATACAATGATGTCTAGATTCTGAAAAAAAAATGTAATTGTGAAGAATAGATTTCCTCAATTGCATTTGAGTATCACATACACAGAGACACACAAAAGAGCACTAGATTTTTACTTGTCATTCAGAATTGATTAGTGACTACTTAAACATAACAGATTATAGTTCTTCACACAAAATTCGATGGCTACAATAGGATGTCTGTAGATCTGTAAATCCAAGAAGCGATGATGTAAATTCTTAGAGATAATTAAAAGGAAGAGAAAAAATACAAAGTAAAAAATTAATATTTACAGCTTACAAAAAAGTGAAAAAATATTGTCTAAAAAATTTTATCTGAGGGAATACATTAATAAGATTGTGTAATGTAAACTTTCTACTTTTTCTATTTTGCTCTACTGATAAACATCAGAGTCAAAAAAAAGCTACAGAATTGACTTTAATAAATCATTTTCTCAGCACAAATATCCTTCTTGAGAACATTGAGCAATTTACACATATTTAAAATATTTTTGTTATTTCACTGATCTGCAATCACTTTCCCTTCTTTTACATTACCAGTTATGGCAAGAATATACTGTTTCCATTTTCCATCCATGTCAGCAGTACATGTACTGTGTTTGATGCACTGTGAAAGAATCTACTTTAGCAAGACGACAGACTGCAAACTGATTTTTGTTCATGGAATAGTTCTGTGTAAATTATCCCTAAAATCTCTGATTATTGGTCTTCTTTTCTGTTGTGCTAATTTCTACCTCAGTAGGCAGTCTTTTAAGATAGCTATAGCCTAAATCAAAAATCACTCACTATTCGGAGTTTTCTTCATTTTTATTTAGATCCTAAAATAAACTACATAACATACTACTGTTGATTATCAGTAATCCCACCATCTTCTTATTCTCTCCTTTCTTCAAGTGTTGTAAATTAAATGTTGTAAAAGATACTACAGGACTAATAACCTACAAGATAGGTCCTAAAACATGAAAGGGGCTTAACAGTGTGA
>JAUBNY010001100.1:1792743-1812688 GCA_032275445.1 Crypturellus soui | reverse complement strand
ACATCACACTATGTGGCCCATCAGCTGTGTGGTACCACCAGGCTGCCACCTCTGCAGGGAGTACAACAGAGTTTGGCCACGGTGTCTTCACTCTGCTCCACTCTCCATTCACTCGTGTCTGCATGGCACCATCAGATTATCCCCTCCACAGGGAAGCAAGCAAAGTTTGACTGTGGTGTCTCCGTTCTGCTCCACTCTTCGTTTGCTCTTATCAATGTGTGCTAGGAGGGCAGATTGTGTTGCCAAGGGAATCGTGGAAAGGTAGATTCCGCACGTACCAGCCATCCTGGACGTGTATCACTCCAAGCAAGCTTCTGTAATGCCAAAACTTCTGTTAGGCCTTAGGTTTTCTCTAAGTTTCCCCTTTTCCAGGCCATTCTTCCACAGACGTAAGTATATTCACCAGGGGAAAGTATTTCTCTGATATTGTTCAGAAAGATTGGGGAAAATTTCCATGGCCTATAGACTATACAGACTGAAGTTTCTGCACTCCTCGTCAGGGCATAAAAAAAACACTGCTGCAAAAAGTGTCTCTCAGCAGTATTGGTAACCGCATGAAGAATGTGTTGTACTCTGTGTATGTTAGCTGAGATTGGAATTTCCTGACTGAGATCCTTGTTTATTGATTAATCTCACCTTTAGTTCCTTAGACTAGAGAGAGCCATGTTATTACAGGAGAAGGAATGGCACACACTGTCGCCCATCAGTCTTTTCAGTATTGGAAAGGATTAAAGAAATATCAGGACTGAAACCATTACAGACAAATTTGTGTCACCTAATTTCTTGTCTTGATTTTTCTTCTTATTTTCGAGTAGTAAGATTTCACAGATAGTCAGAGGTAGATATGTGATTATATATGTGTTGATAATTAGTCTGCTTGCATTTCTTGAAGTAACTATCATTATTTATAGGATGCTTCGTCTGGACTTCTGAAGTTACCTCCTCATTTATTCTCTGGAGACCCTGCAGATATATGCCCTTGTGCAAATAGCATTTTAGATCAATGCTGCTTTCAGCAAGTTAGCATCCCAACTCCCATTCCAAGAAAGCTATAGTTCTAACCCAATACACACTCAAATTCTTCATGCATATGTCTGTATTTCCCCTGAGAGGCAAAGCCCTTCCAACTTGAAGGGATAACTATTCTTCTGTAACAGGGCCTGCACAAAGCAAAAATATACTGCTTATATCAGGTACAGATGAATGGCTTTCCATCTCATGGAAGAGAAGGAGACCACCATACTTGATAGATTCATCAATAAATGTCTACTCCAAAGCTGCAGTCAGGGACAAACAATACTGTATATGATCCCTCGTACTCGACTGTGTGGCCCTGAAAAGTGAGTCCTACATGGTGATCCATGTACCTAGTTTGTCACTGAATTGAATGATGTGTGGAGCTGAAGGTCTTTCTGTGCTCTAGAAGGGAACTGTACAAGAAGTTAGCTAAAAATGGTTCACCTCAAATTCAGGTTGACAGTATTAAGATATCTGCAAGGACATACTCTCAGTGCCTCAGACAACTTGTGCCATTTACTCAATCAGTGCTAGGCATACACTTCTTAAATAGAGACATGTCAGCAGCATACCTGGATCACAGCATCAAAGCTGAAGAGAAGGTATGTGGGTTTGGCACAACAGCATATGTGGTGACAGTGCTTTTATTCCAGATGGTTGAATTTGACAACCAAATGCAAGAATCAGTAGGATTTATCTTTGGGCTGCTCTCCCAGACATGTATATGGTGATATTTCTTTTACAGGTGCTCAGTAAAGGTCCAGACAGCCTTGATGGCAAACCATGTGTGGAGTGGGAAAATTAGGCCAATTTCATGGATAGATATATTTTTGCTGGCCTGGCAGGAGCATATTTCATATATACAGAGGAAAGAACATATTAGAATAGCTTCTTTTTATGTATCTTAATACTCAAAGATTATAGTTTATTTTTGTGATCTCACTTCAGATACACTTAGGTATGTCTTCCAGGATGAGCAGTAACATTGTCAATGAGTTTCCAGGTGCTGTGTTCACATTTCAAAGGTCTTTCAGCAGAAATTCTCCTCTAGCATTTTCCAGAGGAGCATACATGTCTGATATTCTCATCAGGGGATCACTGAGGGCTAGATATCTATAGTAGGGTCTTTTGGACTGTTTGTGCTCTTTTTAAGTATCTTGTTCTGAATTGTTGGCTCAGGTGTAGGAAAGCATGTCAAACAATTAGTTCCAGGACTTTTAGACACAACAGTGTCACAGATATGCCCTGATATAGACATTCATCATCTTTCCTTTTCAAAACAGTACTCCCCAAATCAGATTCTGAGTTGAGTTTAAACCCTAACATCTTTTCTTTATTTCCTTGCCAGCCAGCTCCAGTCCTGTTGTGAAAGCTTCAGTCCATTCGGTCTAGCTTCAATGGTCAGGGCAATATCACTTTCCCTATGGAAAGTGCTTCAGAGCACACTGAGCCTCCAGACAGACAAAACAAAAAGAAGCTAAACAGCAGAAATGTGAAAATGTGTTTTGAGGGCATCCTGCTGGAGAGCAGTGTTGCTCTGGGGTGGTGTTTGGTGGCTAGTTGGAATAACCTATCTCCTCCTTCTCACAGCTACACTTTTAGCTGTGATAGGTAGACTCCTTCCCTTACCCCTCTCAAAAACTCTGGCCTAGAAGAAAAGGATTGCAGCTTTGAACTCCTTGAATTCTTCTTACATCAGTTCTAAGAGTGCATATTTTCATGTATTGGCAGCACCTACCTATGTATGTCCCCTGTTAGCTATATCTCTTCTATCCCTCCTCTCTGAAACTCCCTAACTCCTAACCACCTCAACAGCTAGCTCCTGTGAGGCTCTCGACTGGCACTGTTTGCAGTACTGTCATGCACCATTTTGTGGGTCTCCCCCGGGTGTGATGGCTCTCCCTTGTACAGGAATAGGTGCTAATTCTTGTTATTGGCTGGATCTGTGGACGCTGCTGCATCAGTCCGTCTGGAACAGAGGGAATACCCTTAAGCACCAAAGTTCACCACAGTCAGCAACCTGTAACTGTCATGTGTGTCATATAACCCTATGCCTGCCATGTGGTGACTGGAACAGTGGCAGGGCTGTCCATGCCTGAGAAGGTATCTGGAAGCCCTTGCTCTTGTGTTTAGGGGAAGCAGAACTGTAGATTTCTTCATGATAGTTGTAAATGGAATGAAGCATGGTCAGTTTGTCTGACAGTGGCCTTTTAATGCAGTTTTGGTGGATACTGCTTGGAGGGTAAGTATATGTGTGCTGGGAAGTGTTTGAGTTGATCATAGCTGTCTTTCCTCTGGATTTTGCTGCTTTGCCCACCAAGAGAATGCACTGAAGAGGAAGATGACTGAATAGAGCCTGAGTATCACTAGTGTTTAGTGCAGTGCTGGGTATCAAGTTTGGCGAGGGTGTCTCCAAGTGTGGAGTGCTATAAAATGTGTGTAGTGAAGGGACCAGATGGACAGTTGAGTTTCTAGAAATCTATGATTGCTGGCCCTGCACAGTTTCCAGTGTGTCTAAGGTTCAGGTGCACTTCTCTATCATCATGTCTTTATCATCATGGGTAACTAGACCAAGAAGCTTTCCACAGGATAGGAAGCTCCCATCTGCTGCTTTTGTAAGTTCTGCCCTAATAAGAGATGCAGGAAGTAGAAATACATGGACATGTGGCCTAGCAATGCAGGGCATTCCTGATGTTCTTGAGGATGCAAGTAACAGATGTCTGGCAGTGCTCCCAGATGCCCCAGTGCCCTCATCCTGTCGTTTGCCTGCATGAGCATGAGCTTGCAGGGTCTGTGGAGAGCAGAGGTGAGAGAAGTAGGGGAGCACGTTGCCAAATACTCAGGGACACTATGGCGTGTTTACTAGTTCTCTTCCTCCCTCTTCACCTGCCACCTCCTTCCTCACTATGTTAAGTGTAGACTGTGCTGCAAAACTCCTTTGACTATGTGGTGAAAGGCAAGTGTATGAACTACCACGTACAATGAAGATGTCTCCTTAACCCCAGGAAACATCCTACTTGTCAGGGAAGGGATGTTGTGTAAGGCACAGCGGCCTTTTTCTGAAGACCGATGTTGCTCACAAGAGAGTTGTGGATCTCTAGTGGGGCAAAGCCCCTGCTTTTAACTGATCAGTACTGCTATTCTGGGTGCTGGCAGTTCAGTGAATATTAGTGAGGGCAGAGTGTAAACTGCCTGGAGGAGTGACAGGACTGCTGAAAGGTTTGGATTATCGAGACTTACGCCAAGGAGAGGGTGTGTGGTGTCTGGTTAGTGTGTATGTGTGTTTCAGGTGCACATTTGCTGTAAATTCTCTATTTAAAAATGCTTCAGAAGTGAATCACTGGACATATCTACCAGGGGTGTCTTTGACAACTTGAAAACATCTACCTAGAGAGGTTGTGAGACCTTTTACCGTGGACACCACTTTCTGAGGAACAGCATTTAGCTCTCTGGGACTTTACATGAAGCTGGTTAGTATGAATTACAAAGAGATGCTTCACCTTGAGGACCTGCATGTTCAACATTTGCTCATACATCCAGAAGTCAAGTTTAGGAAAAATAATTGTTAAGATCCCCTCAAATCTGTGTTTAAAATAAAATTTAATCCCTGTGTCTTTCTTAATAATTTCTGTATTTACAAAATTAACCTTGTGAAATTGTTAACCATCAGAACAACAGAAATAGAAATTGTTCTGTCTGAAAGATGCTTTGCTCATTATGTGCATTCTTAATATATAGCTATACAAAAAATTGTGGGAGAAATTACTCCCATACATATGTACTCTGTCTATTACTGTCTATTTCTCACACCACGCAATGTAATTTTTAATTCATCATCCTTCAGTGAACACATGAAAAACAAAAACTAAAACTAAAAACAAAAACAAAAGAAGGAGTGAAGTCATTTTTGAAGTTAAGAGGCTTTGGACTGGTATCGAAAGAGGAAATCAATATGAACACTGTCACTCAGACAATACTGTTCTCTGCATAAAAATGGCAGTAAGCCTTGGTAGAAATAAAGCATCTTAGTTTAACAGAGAAAAATAAATAAATGTACTTAATTATAGATTGTGTTTATTGTAGGAGTCCAGAAGTGGCCCATATGATAAACGTGTCTGTTAAAACTACTGAGGCATATTGTGATTTTGCTTTGCCCCATATGGCTTGCCTGAAGAGATTGTTTTAGATAAAGAGTTTTCTTTTTTTTTCTGCAGAATTTACAATTTTACTGAAGAAAAAAAAAAGAGCAAAATGCACTAGATCAGATAGATAGTTAATACCCAACTTCTAAAGGATTAGCAGAAAGCTTCACACAAACACTAGAAAGGGAATAAGACAAAAATGAGGATAGAATCTTGAAACAGCATATTGCGAATTTGATTTTTTGTTAAGATCAGCATCAGGCAAACACATGAACTCCTACAGAGTTATTTCTTATGATGCAATAAAATAAACTTTATTTGCCTAGGCAAGATATAAACATCAAACCCAAACATTCCTAACCTCACTTATAAAAGAAATTTTAAAAACTAGGATATAATAGAAGACACCCAGAACTTCTGCCCTGTTACTTTATGAAGGAAAATCTCTAGGGCAAAACTTAATCAAGGAACAAAGTGCTCTTTGCATGTAGTTACATGAACATTATTCCTGGACTTTTGCACAGTTGGGTCACTTGAGAAACTAAATTTGTTTACTTTATTGGGTGCAGTTATCTTCTAGATTAATAAAATCCCACACGAGAAAAGAAAAACAGGACAATATGTGATAGAGAATGATGAAAATCACTGTTGTGTGGATGCCTGTTGCCAAACCTGCTATGCTGTGGGGCTTTTTGGAGATAGGAATCCTTGTATTTTTGCTGTGAACAGTTTTACAGTTTGCATGTTGAGAAAACACTGGAAATGGCATGTGCCACTGCTGGGCCTGAGTGCTATATACTCTACCCTTATCAGTATGTTTTCTACCGAGGAATGAGGTATAAAATTTAAGATTTATTTTATTTTATTTTATTTTATTTTATTTTATTTTATTTTATTTTATTTTATCTTATTTTATTTTATTTTATTTTTATTTTTATTTTCCAACTGTGTTGTGACTATGCAGCAATTGGTCCAGCTCTTCTTGGACCTTAAGTGCTTGCTTCTGTTATAATGCGGTACTTGGCCCAAAGGTCTTGCTTGCTGCAAACCAGTGTTTGATAGAGATAGTCTGAGGTCACTCATTCTTTCTTTCTCAGTTCAGGACACTCATTATTAAACAACATTTATTCAATCCAGGATAAACCCATTAACTAACTCTTCAGTGTTGTTCCAGTTCAGATCATTCAGATCATTCTTCTCAGCATTTGTAGTGGAGAAAAACAAATCAAATCAAAACAAACAAACAAAAAACAACTGAGTGATCACTGTTTTACATTGATCACTGATTTACATCACTGAGAAGTGACATAAATGTAATTCTTAGATTTAAGATAATATTGAAAACTCTAACAGGAGCCAGGTGTATGTACATATGTGCATTTTTTTCATGTTGTTATTTCCCTGAAGTATTTTCAAAAGAAATTTACTTTAGAACTGCATCAGACTATGCAAAGAATTTTTAAAAGCTCTGAAATAAGTACCAAAAATGGAACTGTCAGTGTGTAGCTTCCTAACTATGCTTATGAGGCATGTTCTGTGCCAAATATTAATAAATGCAGATGTTCTCATTGTATTCAAAAGGTTTAAATTTATCCTGGACATATGGTCTGGAACATATCTGCTTCCAAATATCTTTCAAGATTCTATATTTTAGGCATCTAAGGGCTTTTTTTTTGGTGATTTATCTGTTTCTATCTTCCTTCTAAAAACTCACCAAAGTTGGACCTGCACTAACAAATTACAGAGGCCTGTAATTTACTGGGAGGTTGTCCATATTATATTATTCTCATTTAATCCTTTCTATGCATTCTCCTGCACATATGCACTATTTTGTTTATTCTTTGATCCCTTAGGTCTTACTCTAGTAGACCAGGCTGCTTAAGGTGGGTCTTGTCTCTAGTGAGCTTGTGTACTAGCTTGCTGGGCTTCAGGTGAGCACTGAAGAGGTTGACTTACTGTGGGAGAATTACTTGAAAGGGAGAACTTCTTAGAGAAAAACTAGGGCCTAACAGAAGTTTTGGCATTACAGCAGCTTGCTTGGGGTGAGACACAGTCGCCACTTCCAGGATGGCTGGTACGCTCGGATTCTGCTCCTCCACGGTTCAACCTGCCCTCCTCGCAGCTGCAAAGGGCAGTAACGGAGGGTGGAGCGGAGTGAAGACACTGCGGGCAAACTCTGCTGCACTCCCTGTGCTGGGCCGCTGATGAGCCGCACAGGAGCTGCCCAACGGGAGATGTACGATAAGATATGTGGTGCTGAGCCAGCAAGGGTGGCCAATCACTCCTTTTGGAGGAACTTTGCTTGAACTTTGCTCATTATGAGCTTATTATAATGCCAACGCACACCTCCATCCCAAAAGTTACCCTCTTCCCTGCATACAACCACTCCTAACTGAACATGAGCTCAAGATTTTTGCTTTACTGTATCTTTAAATGAAAGTGAAAACCTTTTTCACCAATCAATGACAATAGTAAGTATGACTATAGTCACTCAAGCTCCATCTAAATGTAAAGAAAAGTGTAAAAGTTGAACTCAGGAGGAAAAAGAGGAGGGAAGAAACCATCCCAACTCTTAGGTCCTTGGATGGGCTGAACCTCTTTCCTCTCCTTTGATTGGGAGTAAAATTGAGGTAAAATATGTTTCTGAGGTAGCCATTTTCTGGACATCTTGTTGTATATCTTTGGTTCTTATTTGCTGAGTCCAGAAGAGCCAGGATCAAGGGGAAGTGGAGAAGGAAGGAATGGAGAGCACACAGCGGGTCATTTAGATTGGCAAACTCAGCTCATGAAAATGAAGAAGGTCTATGGAGTCCTTCCATCTAAATGTTTCATACAGTTTAGCATTAAAAGAGAAACTATATGAAAAAGATATAGCATTTCTTGTCATCATCCTATACTCAGGTATAGTTTCTGCAAGACTGAGATTCGTCTACCAGAAATGGTTTATCTGGCTCAGACTAAAGGATTAGTCCATCTTGGCAACAGGCTTTAGATGATACTGATGTGTTTTAAGCAGGAACAGTAAAAAAAGGAGAAACAGTTGCAATTTTCTGTGTAAAATGTGGTTTCCTTTCAACCTGTCAGTGTGCAGTATAGCAGCTAAGTGTTAAGCATTAGGTAGAGAGTAGCATGGAAAAATAAGGCAAAGGTCTCTTTTTACAGTTCTGATAAAGGATGGAGCAAAATGCTGTATAGTGCTATCTACTTTAATTTTATTTGTTTAGTGATACAGATATAAGCCATTCTATACTACCTGGCTTGGAGAACTGGCATGACGTTTGGAACAAATATCAAGCTAATACAAATGTAGTCAATATGATTAACATGATAGAATGATGAAAGTTTTGGAAAAAAAAAAAAAAAAAAAACTTTGTATTGTTGCAAGCCGACTAATCTTACTAGCAGAGCCTCAAAGGCAGCAGAGAGTGGCCTAAGGTAGAGAATGACAATTATTCAACTAAATACTAGTGATTGAGTAGGTTCATTAATAATGTACCACTCGCAAAGACAGAGGCATGACTTGTCTGTGATCAAGAACATATGAAGAGAACAATAGCTTTAATGACAACAAGCTTTTATGATCAGATATCAAATCACCAAGGACCATTTCACCTGAAACCAATATAGCAATGTCAGTAGTAATCCTCTCAGACATAAGATGACTAATAGATGACACTATTAGAAGAATCTGGATACCTCCCAGAGCTATTACTAGCCACAAACAGAATATACCTTTAATTGTTTCTTGTGGGTTTTTTTGGTATGTTCAACTGTGTTTATCAAGACAAGATCTACTCTGGCAGATATGGCAAATATTTTTATATATATATATATTTATATATATATATATATAATTACTTATAAATTCATTATACACTATATGATATAGTATAAATTAATTAAATTTATTTAATTATGTTTATATAGTTATATATTATATAGCTATTATATAACATTTATATATAATATATAGTATTATATATAACAGAGATGATATATATATGTGTATACACATATCACATATATGCATATCATATATCTATATTATATATATAATCATATACTTTAAATATATGTCTTGTATCTCATATATATATCATCTCTGTTACAAAACTAATCCAATAGTGGTTGTGTGGAAAAGACAGAAAACAAATTCTAATTCTAGCTAATATTGCTTACACCAGAAATAGCATTGTAAATTTAAATATGCCTATAAAATAATAATAATAACAAAACAAAATTAGTTATAATGAGAGTTGAATTTTAGCTTACGATGCATCCATATATTGGACCAAAGTAATGCTAATAGGTACCATAACTGCAGAATGGCTAAAGATGCATTTATAGTATTGGTTATATAAAGTAGTGTTCTTTTAAATGTCAGAAAATTAGTTATTAGAATTTACAGTGACACAAAAACTATAACCAGCAAAGTGCTTAAAATTTATCAGAGATAAAGCTTTTTTTTTCGTAAAGTAATTTCTTCTAATGTTTAACTTTATTCCTAATGCAATTTAATTAAATCATCTGCTCTTCCTGTCATTTTTAAGGCCAGAAGACCGCTTAAGTCAGTACTGTTTAATTCACAGGACTTCAGTTTAAGATATCTAATTACAATGTAAAATTGTGAAGATAAATAAGTGGAAAGTGGTATTTCCAGTATGCTTAGCTGATTCTTAAGTTCTAGCTACATTATAAGCATTTTACAGGAAAGTAGTAGTACTTTGTCTTTCTGACAGCAAAGGTTAGACTGACCATTAGAAGAGCAGCCAGCATACTTGCCAGGAACAACTTTGTTTAGCATATGTTTAAAAAAGTGGAGAAGATAAAAGCCACCTACAACCTCTCTGACAGCAGTCCAGCAGCAGAAGTGATTTCTATAGAGGACTAATCCTTCAGGAAACAAGACAATTCTATAGTCTTCTTAAAGCAACAAGAGCTTATATTCATGTTGTAGTTTTAGACTGGATAACCTCTGAATCTTGGCTTTTCATGGTTGTGCAGTCTTGGAATCACTCACTGTCCATGAAATGTATTTAACCTTTTCATTTTAGGTGAAAATATGGACTAGATTTTAAAAAAGGAAGTATGTTTACTATCATTGTCCTACTGTTTATTCCTGCCACAGACATTCTTCCTTTCAATTTGAGTGAAGAAGAAAGTGGATATTTTGGATGAGTGGTTATTTAGATAACTTAAGAGGTCATTACAATGTTTTGTTTCACGTGTTGTATATATACCCACATTTATAAAAGCAATGGAAATGATAAAAAAACTCTTCAGTGGGGTAGTGAGGAAGTCAAAGATCAGTATTAAGTTTCTATTCCTGTGTGAAATTTTACAAGAACTTTGAAGAGAAGTGATTGACAAAAATTAGATACAGTTAAAAGGAAAACTTTACAATTTGTGAGAATTGCAAATAAAGATACCTGAGAATGGACAAAAATAGTCTTTTAGATTTTTTTAGCATATTATTTGTCTCTATCCCCTCCCCAAATATTTTAAAAAAATATTTCAAGACAAATAGAAATCACTGAAAAGTTCTGCCAAGGTGGCCCATATGAGTTTCTTACACATTTATCTTTTGGAAAGAAAATGAGCTCTCCAACTGTTTGGGAAGGTCTAATGCTTCTCACTGTATATGTTATATATAGCACTTCACATGCCCTAACTGGTCATTTTAAAGCAAATTAAAATATCTATTTAAGCAACCTTCCACTGTTTTTAACTGCTTGTATTATGAAACAAAATTGAACATGGTACTTATATAACTCAATGCAGTCAAACCACATATGGAAGTCATTATTTTACAGATTCAGTTTTATCTCAACATAAAATATATTTCAAATACAGGTTACCCTCATCATACTGAATTTTAATTTAGTTCTGATTAGTATTTGAAATTGTTTTCCTTTTATAATCAGCTTATTTTTTATTTCATTGTAACTTAAAATAAAATAAATAAAGAGTAGACACTAAAACATATCAAAAGGTGAATAACCAATAAGCTAAATAGTAGCCTGAGCAGTCAGTATATGATGAAGTATTCTCTGAAAACTGTTCTAATTATAGATTACTTATACCATTTTTTTCCTTCCTACTGATCATTTTAAATAGCATTAAATAGCAAATAATACTCAAAATTTAAATTGTAATTCCTGTAGTATCCTTATAGAATGTATTACTGTGAACACTGCAGCATAATCAAGCTCACTTTCTGTAATTCTCATGTTCAAATTAAAGTTTCAAAAAGGGTTTTAAGATTGCAACTAACATTGCAATCTAATATATATCAGCTATACAAGAGAAAAGTATTGGATTTTCAATAACTTTTTGAACTTAGCATCAGCAAGCCATGTAGAATACTAACTTTAACAGAAAAAAATAATTATTAAAAAAGTCTTTCAGAATGCACTAGAAGAAGTTATGCCTGAATAATTTAAAATACTGGTACTTTAAGGAATATTACTATTCCACATGAATTAAAACTGTATTAAATAACAGAGCTAAACATTTTTGCAAGATAAAATTGAAATTTGGTTTTGTTTAGGCTGACATAGTTTATATATTTGATTTCTGAACCCTAACTTTAAGATCTTCTTGATAGAGTCCAAAGTCAAAGCTGTAAAAATGTAGACATTGATTAAATAATTATAAATGTGTTATTGTAAAATAATCTAAAGGAAGAAAAAGCAAACTCTGTAAAAATAGAATTACATTGTGTATGTAATAAAATTTTAAAGCCTGATATATTTGTAGTTAGGGTTGATACTCCGAGGCTTCAGCTAACAATTTTTTGCATTGTAAACTGCAAAATCCTATATGTGGCAGCTAGGAATTGGTGAGTATTATTTACCCTGCTTTTAGTAACTGGAGTAGACTTTTTAGTAATTCTACTTATGATCCCCTTGACTGATATTTCTTACCTCGTAAATCTTTGAAAAAAAATCATTGAGAAACAGAACAAAACAAAACAAAACAGTGAAACAGCCATAGTCATCATGAACCGTAGATACGGAGCCAAATCCTTGTATCTGTATCAATGCCTTAGACCTTCATGCATGCAAGTTCTCCTCCTGTGTCTTAGATAAATGCAAGAGCTGCAGAACTCAATGCAAATCTCCTTTTTGAGGACTGATTTAGGGAGTCAGATATTTGTATATCTTCCTTGTGTTATGGTTCCCTGCCAAAAGCTTTCAGTAAGTGGAGAAAATACAAGTATTTGGAAGCCTGTTCTTATTGCCCTGGGAGATCATTTCAGAGGACAAAATTCCTTGTGACTTTATGCTTGTGAAAATCATTACTTTTCAGCTGTGTTTCTGGGTTTGTAACAGTAGCTGTAGCATAAGGAAGGTTTAGCCATCTTCTACCAAATCCATATCTCACTACCTGTGATCACACCAAGGTTTCATGTTTCAAAGACAAAATAGTGTATCAGAAAGGACAAATAAGATCATTAGCCAAATACAGAAACTTGTCTTCTGAATAATCTAATGTACTCTTATCGACGAGTCTCTGAATTGATATAGCATGATATTTCATTGTGAAAAAAGGTATCTTGAATTATTAATGGGCAAAACAGACAGACTTTTCTGATACAAGATTTGTCTCTCTGATTCGCTATTGAAGATTCTTTCCAGCAGCTCTCTTGATGTTGATGAACCTGTATGGCTAATGATTGTGAGTCACAGGATTGGGGTGATATTAATGGCTCGTCACTGACAGCCTGTACTTTTAGATCGAAGTTTGCTGGCTACAAAAGCTAGTGTACTTTCATTGCAATCAATCAACATGATGGTTAACATATGATGGCAATGAGTTGTCTTTGTTCTCTTTCATTTTATTTTTTATTTCTACAGAACTTCATATCTTTGTTCTCTGAAGACAAAATTGTTTGGATGCTAAAAGAGTAGAGATAAAGACACTAACACTATAGTGATAGAAATTCATACTTTTTGGTTCCAAAAGAAATCTAATTTGTAGAAAATGAACAAAATTTACAAGTCAAGAGTAAAACCTACTTTTTCCACATATAGTTGTTTCTTGTCTAAACAGTTCTTCAGAAGGTAAGACTTGATAGGTACTTAGTCACTGAAAGTAAAATAAGAATTAGAAATTCTAAACTTGTTTCGCACAATTTAGAGAGTTAATCTATGACCTCACTGGTTTAGTGTGTATCAGCAGAAAGTTTGAGTACATTAACCTCAATTTTACATCAAAGGCCAATCATGACTGATGATCATTTTGACCTTCAGAAAATGTGCAAAAATGCCTTTATGATATGGGAATTTTAAACTAGTTAAGCTTAAACACTCCCTTTGCATATCCATGCCCTGTTTGGACATATACTTACTTTCTTGCACATGGTACACTTCCTCTTGTTCTTGTAAAGATTTTCACTATAGTTTCTATGTCTACTGAACAATTTTTTAGTATTGTTAAGTAGGGCTAAACAGTTATTCTAAAGTAACATCATCTTTCGCCCATTTATGTGCACACACCAATATCACCTAAATTTAGCCTAGAAAAAAAGGGATTTGTAAGAACAGAGAGAGAAAAATAGAATTCTAGTCAGGAACAGTGTAGATTACAATAGGTGGAAGTTAGAAGGAAATGACAGTATGACAGAGACAATGTAGCACCCTTGTCCTTCTAGTTTATTAGGAAGTAATTAGGCAGTATTAGGGAGCAGTAATTCATGAAGGGGACAAAAACAGAAAAGAAAAGCTGAAGACAGCATGGCTTCTGTTGTGTAAGAATTCAGAACAAGACTGGATGTCCCCAGACTGACCAACAAGCTATGTCTTGTGAGACATGTTATGCAGACCTTCGTTATGTCTCTAAAGATAAGTTTTTGCTCCTTAACTTAGTGCTACAACCTTTATGCCTTTTGTTGCAACTTATCTGTTAGAGACTTGGCAGTTTTATTTCACACATGTAGATTTATAGATTTTAAGACCAGAAACATCTGACTGAACATGACAAAAAACTTCTTTGCTGTGAGGGTGACTGAGCACTGGAACAGATTGCCAAGGGAGCTTGTGGAGTCTCAGTCCTTGGATATATGCAAAAGTCATCTGGATACCATCCTGAGCAATGTGCTCTAGGTCACCCTGTTTGAGCTGAGCAGCTGGACTAGATGATCTCTAGAGGTCCCCTTCTACCTCAATGATTCTGTGATTCTTTGATTTTGATGGCTATCAAGTGAGTGGCTAATGAAAAAATCCAAAGAACTTTAGGAAATTTGGCTACTTACTTAACTTAGTAGAGATGAGTTTATCTTAGCATCATCCATCTTGTAGTCATTGATAGTTGAGACAAAAAGAATTTGTTGTATTGCTTGAGATATTTCTGTCCTATAGGTTTCTTTTATTTTTTTTTCCTATTTTTTATTAAAAATCTGTATGCCTGCATGCAAAAATTACATCTGTGTCGTTCTCTAGTGATATACTCTGCCATTTCACATAGATTCTTTGACCTCTTGCTGTTTGTTTCAGAAAATTGGGTTAGTAATAACTACACCATTGACTGCTGCTACTAGAATGACTATATGCCCTGCCAATCCATTTCACCTCGTTGACATATTCTGTTTCCCACACTGAAAGAAAAGGCATTCAGCACTGAGGTATCTCAGCATCTCAGATATATAGCTTCCAATATTAACATACACATAACAAGTCCGCTCCATAGAATCATAGAATCATTATGGTTGAAAAAGTCCTTTAAGATCATCAGGTCCAACCATAAACCATTCAATAGTGTGCTTGCTAAGCCATGTTCCTAGGTGCTTCATCTACACATTTGAACACTGTCAGGGACTGTAACTCCACTTCTTCCTTTGTCAGTCCGTTCCAGTGTCAGAGCTCATGTAGTTGCCAAAATAAAAATGTTAAAAAAATGAATAAATTTAAGAAAAAACAAAGCGATTTTTTGTCAAAACTTCATGCTAGGCCATGAGTTTCTATAGACATCCTCATATTCTTTATCTAGACATAGGAAATGGAATGTCCTTTACTCATTTTAAGGTAATTGTTTTTTGAAAGCATGGAGACTATCACAGAAGTACTTGTATTATAAAATAATGCATACGGAAAGCAGAATGCCTGACAAACAAGTCAGCAACTGTCAGCAACTATAGCACTGTAATATAAGACTTCCTGCAAGGGTTGTGGGTTTTTTTTTGCTTGTTTGGATTTTTTTTGAGGTCTTGTTATATTTAAGCACCTGTATGAAGTGATCTTTGTTTGCAGTTACAGTATATTCATTTCTATTTTAAAGGAGATGATATAATTTTGGATGCTTATGGGTGATACTTGGACAAATTCAAGAACACTGATAAAAAATGTGTTATAAGTCACAATAACTTCAACCTCTACATAAGGGACTATATAATTAACCAGTGCTATCTCTATTATAAAGTGCAAATTGTGAGGAAATAGTTGTATCAAAATACATATGAAAACCCATCATATTGCTCTAGATTATCTGCCTGTATGAATACATTTTTTTTTTTCTTACATGGATAATATTTATCTTTTGACTTCCATATAGATATTTTTCATGGATGGACAGATGGACAGATATTTCATTCCAGAACATAAAGTGTTGTCTTTATAAAATCCTATAAGCCAACACATATCATTTCTTTTTCTTCAGTTATTCAAAATACTTTGATTTGATTGTACTAGTGCAACTAACCCCTTAGCAGTTCAAGGTATTTCTGTTTTGAAATTGCTGTTGACTTATGTATATTCTTTTATTTCTCAGAAGGAAACAGTATTGCAGGTCAAAAGAGTCTGCACTGAGAAAGATTATTGCTAAAATAAAGACTAGTTCTTGACCTCAAGCAAATCCTCTAATGCTATGTCTTGTAGTACAGATGCAGATGAAAAAAACATATTTTAATACAATACTGAAAAAGGGTACATTAGCCTTGCTCATTTTATAAATAATATTTTTATTTAACATAAGATATTTGAAACTATTCCTATTATCTTTTTACTATTGCATCACTTCCAAGTATTGAAGTTGTGAACATGAGAAACAAAATGTACTCTTATTTGAATTCCAGTAACACTTAAGGTGTCAGAAGAGCTTGGGCTTCATTATGCTAAGCTCCACATAATCTCATAGCAAAAGAGTCCACAGTTAAATCTGAGCTAAACATATTTCAAAGAGCAGGATAAAAAGAGAAATCAGTGTACAGAAAGATGACGTGAAAATTTTCCATAGCATCTACAGCAGCAAAGCCAGAGGTAAAATTTCCTTAGTTCATCAGGGCCCCCATTTCTCTGTAATTACTTCAAATAAAAAGCTCAGAGGAACTCAGAACACTTTTATTCATGATTCATTTTGGCAAATCATATTTACAGGGATAATCTTGGTTTAGAGTACAGTTAGATTAATTTCTGTATGATGGCTTATTTAAATGCTATTCAGTATCGTACAGGAACTTAGTCATCTATTTGAAAGCTTTGATTGATTTATTAAGCTAAGTCCAAAGCCTTTAGAACCACATAATTAACAATGAATACTGTATTGGCCTAAAGACTTATATAATTAGGATGGGAAAAGGCTTTGCAAAATTACAAAATTTGAAATTAAAAATGTAACTTAGATTTGCACTTCGAGACTGTGAAGAATACATGGAAGTGACTGCATAATTTTGTGTGATATATTGTTAACTAAATAATAGCAAGGACTTCTTCAAAGCAAAGTGATGCAGGAAGCCCACAAAATACAGAAGTAAAAAAAAATCTGAATAAAAACAGACACAACTTAAAAGTAAAAGGTAAAGTTTTTTTCTAGTGCCTGGTTGTGCTATATGTACTGCAAAAATTCTCCAATCTGGACATGAATGAATTTAGATCACCATCCAATCAAGATCCCAATATCAGACTTTCACAATTTTCCTTTTGGGAGCTTCATGCTGGGAGTAGATTTCTACTTTAGAGGCTGAGTTCTTTAACAGTTGTATCTCAGAGACTATGCACTAACCATGAACTTAGTTTCCCAACAATAAAAACAGACAGCTATTTAGCAGTTTCAGCATCTCCCCAGACCAGCTGCTCAATACGCAGGAGAGGAATGATGCATCCTATTCAGTTATACTAAATAAAATAAGATGTGATGAACTGAGTTAACTTGAAGCATCATGACACCACATTTTATCTTAGATTACAGAAGAAAGTAGTAGGCATTTGAAAGCTCTTACTTTTATCTATAAACTTATTTTCTTAATTTTCCTTTTGGAGGAGGGCAGTAAGAGAGGAGAGATAACAGTCCTCCTGCATGCATTAGCACACTGAGATGCTGTGTACATAATTGGCTGAATAGGGGCCTCCCGTATTATTCTAAATGTCATAGGCCTTATAAGCTGATTTAAGTACCTTAAGACTGAATCGTTTGTCATTGAAATACAAAATAAGCCCTTGGGCATTGCAGACATGTGATTTTGTAGCTAAAAATGTATAACAGAAGGCATATTAGAAGGGTTCATACATAATAATGCATAAAGGACAACATAGTTATTTTATACTAAATTTTTCTATTAATAGCTTACTGCAATAGAATTATTTCTATTATGACAGATAAAAGTGATTGCATATAAATAATGCTATATGTTCAACATTTATTATTCATGTTTGGCATGTGCATACTGAAAGACTAATTGTACATTCTGTTCCTCTGTGGTAGCATCTAAAAGTATTATAAATTAACAACTCACAAATTGTTCTACAAATTAGAAGCAATCATACATATTACTCTCTTGACTTATAGTTGGACTTTGCAGGCTGTAGTTATTGTCAGTTATGATAATCCTCAGTAAGTCTTTCTGTTTAATTACTAGCCCTCTTGTATGCATATGATTTAATAATTCAGGCAAATGACCATGCTGTTTGTTGTGATAAAATTTTTATCTGTGCACACTGGGAACAGATGAGGAGCAGTATTAGTGTTCAGTTTATTCTTCCTCGATAGTTCATGACACTTACATTGGTCTCCTGTGATCATTAATATGCCAATCCAACAGTTATTTTCAACCATGCTTTTGGATGATTGGCACACTGTCTATGAAAATCCTTTTTCATAAATTGAAGCCAACAATATCCCAGCTCTTTTCTGGATGGTATTGAATTTCTGCTGAAGACCAATTTATTGGTCAGCTGCTCACAGATATTCTTTGTTCATTCCTTGCTAGATGACAGTCTTAGGAGCCAGCATCAAAACTGGTATAATTTGAATACTGATGCTAAATAAATGGTCTTTATCATAAAAATACAGGAGGAATATATTAAGTGTTAAACAAAAACATGGAGACCAATTGATTCATTCAGGCTGGTGTCTATTTGTGTTGGAATGAGATTCTATTCCTGAAACTTTGAAAAGATAGATTTTCCTCCTTTGAAGAAAAAGCTGTGACTTTTGAAAATTTTTATGAGGGAATTAATTAACTATTTAGAAGTCTAATTATATACAAACATATCTGTTTCTTAATATCTTCATGCTAAGAAGCTAATAGCTGCTTGGAATTTGAAGAGCTGGTAGCTAGTAAAACTAATCAAATAGATGAAGTGGGGGGGTCTGTGCATGCAGGTGTGTGTTTGTGTGTGTGTGTACGTGCATGTATATTCTGCCTGCAAGATGTACATTACAAGATCTACATTAAGAAAAACAACACTGAAGTAAAATATTATATACACTTTAGATATACTTTATAAAATATAGGTAATGTATTAAGTATGAGACTACAATTTGGATGAGATAAAAATATGAAATGAAATAATATTCAGTAGTTTAATAGAGGGCTAGATTTTTTCTGAATTTTTTATCATAATTTTTTAAAAATCTCATGACTTACTAGAGAAGAGAGAAAAATTCTGATGAGTTTTTGAAAACTATTATGGTCTAATGTGATGCAGCAATGAATACAAATGAAAATAAGAACTGTGATTAGCTAACATTTCTGTCACATTAGCTTATTTTTGGACCAAAAATATACAATATTATAGAATTATAATTTAAACTAATTTATTGTGATATGCTATTAGTGACTAGATAGCATATCTAGTGATTAGTCACTAGATAGTGATTAGATAAAGATTAGGAGTTCATTATCATAGGATGTATTTAAACCAGAATAGTGTATTATGGATTAAAATAAATACCCACAAGTGAACTTTGTTGTTCTCTTCCTCATTTTTTCCCCTCTGTATGAGATGTAATGTAGTGCTGTTGTGTTACAGTAATGCATCACAGGGATGAAATAACTTTTTAACTAAACAAAATATAAATAAGTATGTATTTTTAATGTCAAACTTGAAGATCTCAGATGAGCTGTTACTAGAATGGCTGATTAGTGAAAATAAATCAAACATCTTATTTCCAAAAGAGAGCTCTGAGTTCCAGCTGCAAGTATCACTTGGTGTCTTTTCTTGACTCTGCTCATGCTGAAAGAGCAAATAATCATTTCAAGATGAAATGAAGTGAAACCCTGTTTCCTGTCTTCTAGGAAAAAAACTCATACTTGTGTTAAGTAGATCTTACATCAACTAGTTGTACAGAACCTGATTGAGAGGAAGAATATCTGCCTGAGAAACAAAGCCGGGAATCTAGGCTAAAGAGGTTCCCTCCCTCCTTCCTTCCCTCCTTCCCTTCCTTCCTTCCTCCCTCCCTGTCTCCCTGTCTCCCTTCTCCTTCCCCTTCCCCTTTCCCTTCCTCTTCTCCCATTCCCCTTTCCTTCCTCTTCCCCTTTCCTTCCTCTTCCCCTTTCCTTCCTCTTCCCC
>JAUBNY010001100.1:1780099-1792620 GCA_032275445.1 Crypturellus soui | reverse complement strand
GGCCTTGTTCTTTGTTTTTGCCCTAGCTGATAGAAGCCTAAGTATCCTGGTCACTTGCAAATTACAACCTGGTACCAACTTAAGTATCCTTATCACTTTGTTTATCTTGGAATTACAATCTATTTATCACACTTCCCTTCCCCTTCACTTCCTTTCAGTTGCCCAGCAAGAAGGGATTAGTGCTAGACAAGAACAGTGCTTAGCCACAGGTAGAGAAATAGGGCACAAAACCTGGAGGAAGCACCTCCTTACCTAATGAGGTTTTCAGATGACACTTGAATTCTGTGACAATAATCAGCAGTGATTGTGAGACTGGAGAAAGCACTTCTATTATTCAGAAATATTTTAGCAGGCAAAAAAAAAAAAAAAAGATTTGCTGCATAAAAATAAGAAAAAATACTTATAACTTTCTAACATGTCAAAAATTATAACATTTTCTTATTAAAATTGATTTGCATAAGTATGAAAATGAGATTAATGTCAAAAAGTCTACAGGAACCCTGCTCTGTAAGACTTTCTGCAGGCATTTAAATATGTGCTATTATATAACCTGAGAGAAAATATAAGGGTCCACTTGGCCTAATGAAGAGTGCTAGAGAGACTGAACAGGTAATTTCTGGTATATTTTACTTAGAATCAACATGAATGAGGTCTGTTTACTCAAGCCAGGAAAACTGGTATAATATCATGGAAAATAAAAGCCAAAAACATTATCAGTTTCTATTTGTAATGTAGTTTCCACTTCAGAAACTACTTTAGATTCTAACTTTCATTTATTTGGTAAATCTATGATCTTTTTTGCCAACATAAGGTATTCCTGAACATTGTTCATAAATTTCAGTAGAAATTTATTCAGTTCCAAGCAATTTATCACTTAAGAACCAGTAGAATTTACCAAATTGATATTCTAAAATGAGTTAGAGCTGAAAACAAAAAATAAAAACAAAATATCTTATGTATCTATTCTACCCATAATATATCAATTTTAATCTCTATTATTGCTGGAAGATGTTTAGTTTGTTAGAAATTTCCAGTACTGACCATCCCAATACCACCACAGTCTTTTTTTTTTCCTCTCCCTCCTTAATATTAGACATTTTTATTCAACATCTGACTTAAATCTTCATGATGAAATTTAAGGCTAAAGCTGATTCAGACTTTTACACATTGGTAAATCAGTTTATTTCCTATGCCTTTACAGCTGAGATCTTCATCTATATACAGCAGAACCGGCAACATTCCTGGTAAGTGTTACAGCATCATGGACATGGCTGGGAGGTGAGATGTTCCTCATTTGCACCTGATTTGTGCATAAATCATTTGTGGGCCTGCCATGCACATTTTTTGAATAGAAAAAGCTAAGTGTCTATGATTTTGTGACTGACTGGCATAAAGACAGCTTGTATGCATGTATTTTAGAAGTCTCTACCACATTTGTTAATAAAGAGCTTTACAACAGAGTTGTAGTTTACTTCAGGGCAAAAGTAGGGCAGAGAAGTACTCCCAAATATAACTCTTGCTTAACTCTTCATCTTTTCCTTGAAACTTATAGCGTAGTTCAGTTTGACCTCAAGTAGGTGGGTTACTTTTCCAACTTCTTGTTCAGTTGAAAAGATTTTGGAGTTAATGGGTTTTTCAGTCCAGAAATTATTTGCCCAATCATAGTTTTGATACTCCAATGAACCCTGCGGTCAGTAGAAAAATGTCTTTTTTTTTTTTCTTTTCTTTTAACTTCACTTGGTCTAAAAATAGGCCATTAATGATCTGCTTACTAATAAACAGTTCCACCCTCAGTTGCTTTATTGTTTAAATAAATGAGTATACTCTATGAGTATAGAGATAATTAGAAATCTAAAGAAAAGAGAGAAGCCCTAGGTTACATCCTGACTTGCCTATATAATGCCAAAAGTTTTATTTCTGTCTCTTGATTGCAACTCTGTTTACTTATAGAAACCACCTGCTGAGCGTGCGTATGTTCAGAAATTATTCTTACACTGTCTGGCCTTAGGAAAACTCCACTGGATTATCTTCATTGGAAACTACAAAAGAAAGAAGAAAGTATTAGAATAGAAGCAACTGCAATAAGTACAAACAGGTCGAAGACCAAAAGCCTTGATGTTTGTCCACACTGACATCAGCAGTGAGTCAAGCATTGCTAGCAAAGGACAATTTCCTGGTTAAAACTATACCTGACACCAATTAGTACTGTCAGTGGTAGGCTCAGCAAAGCCAGGGATTCAAGGTTTGAACTAAAGTATGCTGACATTAGTGAGAGTTTTAAACTTTTAGAAAGCTTGGTTCAAATATTATATAGTTACAGAGGCTATTGGTCATTTATTTATTATCTAGATGGGAGATTAGTCACTTTCTAAGAACTACATCAGGAAGCATCTGTCGCAAGGCAGGATTAATTTCACTAGCTCAAAAAGATTTTAGTGGTCATTATTTTAGCATAATTTCAGCTCTATATTTATGTAATAACAAGATAATAAGAAATATTTAATACGGTCTCTTCTGTGAGACTGAATTCCACATACTTTTCTGTATCTTTTGTGTGACTTGCTACATGTTTCCCAGTAGCTTGGACACAAATATTAAGCATTTTAATCATCATAAGTTTTTGTCAAGTCTGAATATGTTTCTGACCTCATGATTGGACTACTGAAACTCCTGTTCAGATTTTAATAGAAAATCTTTGGTGCTATTGAATGTAATGATTTACTGACACTAAGCAAGAATGTTATGGATTCTGATCTGATTATGATTACTTGCATAATTGTGGATCTTCTAGCCTCCCTTTTGAGAAAAAAAAAATATAACTTTTATTTAGGAGATACATGTCACCAAATTAGAGAGTCATTATGTAATAGTCGTGTAGCTAACCATGTAGTTAACTTTTGATCTTTTAGTTTCTTCTCTGTCTGCACTCATTACTGATGTAAAAGATAATTTCTCCTTCATGGAGAAATTCTTCAGTTCAAATCAGCCCCCTTGGTTGCAAAGAAGAGATGGTTAGAATCTTATATTTGTATTTTTATGAAATAAAGAAGCCATGTAAGATGAGAGACATTTTGAAGTCTAATGGCTTTCATCAATATAGCAAAAAATCTAGTATTGTTTGCTGTTTGTTAAATCCTATTACTTTGACTAAAGATATAGGACAACTGTAACTGTTACATAACTTCACCTAAGCCTAGTTCATTCTTTATTTGTGCCCTGTCCTGAAAGACACTATTAGAAAGAACACTATCAAAAATAGGTATATGAAATAATGGAGAAAGTTTTTTGATGTTTTTATGGAACCAGAGTTGGTCACACCAAGTTTAGTCATTTAAATGATGAATTAATATTGCAGGGATAGTTAGTTCACCTCTCAGTTGGGTATATGGGCGTATAAGTAGATATACACAGTGATGTAATGTCAACCTTGTCTTCCATTTTGTGTTGTTTATAGTTTGAACAAACGATGTTGTTTTCTTTCTAATGATCTCTTTGGTAACTCTAACAACTACAATGATATGTTTTCTGTGCCTATCTCTATTTTAGTGGTAGTAGATCATTCTAACCTTGTGAATGAAAGATTTTAATGCCGAGCTCATAAATCATTGGTTGTTTCTGAAGAAATGATGGTTAATTGCCATTCTACTAAACATTTACTGTCTTCCTGGGAAGAGCTGGAAGGGAACTTCAGATCTCTGGGAACAGACTTCAAAGAAAAGATATTATTTCACAGTTCCCTTGAACATAAATTGAAAACTTTAGCAATTGAATATGAATTGCTGTAGAGAGTAAAACAGTACCTGTTCCAAATAATACTGAGGATCACTATTTTACCTTTTGCTTCTTCTCTGCAGGAACATGAGTGAAAGACTCTGAGACATCCACAGTTACTACCATTCTGAATCTTTGCATCATTTGCAGGTAGGGTGGAGAGGATTCTTCCTAAAATATCTGATGAGGACAGGTAGGGCAGATCAGCATTCAGAACTCTGCAGAAGTAGATACACCGTAAAGCAGGGAAAAGCACCAAGATGTGGTGGTTCCTAGAGGGGCTACACAGACTGTTACAGGGAGCAGGTCTCTCACTGATCATTCCTATAAGACCTGTTTCATAATACCCTTGTTTCTGTGGTTCTTTGTATTTATTTATTTATTTTTCCCAGGTTGCGGTCTTTCAGGATGAGTTACCAATCCCTTCTTTCTCTGGAACAGGGCAAAGTAGAGATGCCCAGTCTGACATTGAATCAATCTGGTCACTGTAGCTGAGCCAGGGTTTAAGTCTGCTAAGGCCACTTTATGGAATAGTTTATTTTAATGCATGTATATGTGGATGTACAGGTATTTTTATTTCAAAATTTATCTGTCATTCTCTCTATCTTTAGAGGCTCACCTGGATGACTTTGACTTAGGTTATCAAATATTTTAAGAACTATAGATTGACTTTTCTATTTTATTCTGTAACATTTAGTCCCAGGTTCAGTAATAACTATCAATACCTCTTTCAGAGGTAAATTAAGAAAGAAAATTAGCACACAAATGATAAAAGGACACAAATTATAACTCTGCTTATTCTATCACTGATTTTTTAAATAAAGGTCCTTAAGTCTATGATGGTCCAGTGGGATTTATCTTGAGTGAATTGCTTTTGACCTTGTACTCTGTTCTCCTTATGTGAAATTACACACCATTAATCACTGTTAGAGTCAAAAGATGTACCCGTATTCTTAGCATCATCATCAGCAGCAGTTTCCTCAGACAAAAGAAATGTATCTGTTTGCGTTTAACATTTTCAATTTTTCTTTATCCTCTGTATTTAGGCTTTCTTTTTAGTTGTTGACAATATTTCTAAATATTCTGTACACTTTCAGAATTAAATAAAGATGTATAAACACTTGACAAGAAGTAAGTCATATTTGAAGGCTTGCTTTTCAAATTAGAAATCAGAAAAAAAATCATATATATGCATGTGACTGCATGCGATTTAAAACTTGGTCTCAAGTCTAAGTCACTATTTCTTAAGTATCTATCCTGATTATTTTGGCCTAGTAAAGACATTATAGGTTGATACATCCTTTCTACATATCAACTGGTTCATCAATGACTTGGACGAGGGCACAGAGTGCACCCTCAGCAAGTTTTCGGACGATACCAAACTGGGAGGAGTGGCCGACACTCCCGAGGGCTGTCCTGCCATTCAGGGGAACCTAGACAGGATGGAAAATTGGGCAGAGAGGAACTTCATGAGGTTCAAGGGCAAGGTCTGGCACCTGGGGAGGAATAACCCCAGGTACCAGGACGGGTTAGGGGTTGACCTGCTGAAAAGCAGCTCCGCGGAGAGGGATTTGGGAGTCTGGGTTGACACCAAGCTGCCCATGAGGCAGCAATGTGCCCTTGTGGCCAAGAAGGCCAATGGGATGCTGACCTGCATGAGGAGGAGTGTTGCCAGCAGGTGGAGGGAGGGGATCCTGCCCCTCAGCTCTGGTGCAGCCACATCTGGAGTACTGTGTGCAGTTCTGGGGTCCTCAGCACAAGAAGGACGTGGAACTTCTAGAGAGGGTCCGGCGTAGAGCAACAAGGATGATTAAGGGACTGGAGGATCTATCGTATGAGGAAAGACCAAGTGAGCTGGGCCTGTTTAGCCTAGGGAGGAGAAGACCAAAAGGAGATCTGATTAGTACGTATAAGTACCTGAGGGGAGAATATAGCGAGGAAAGGGACGAACTGGTGATGGCCAGCAACAGGACAAGGGGTAATGAGTACAAGTTGAAACACAGGAAGTTCCATCTCTATACGAGGAAGAACTTTAACTGTGAGGGTGACAGAGCTCTGGAAAAGTCTGTGCAGACAGGTTGTGGAGCCTCCTTCTCTGGAGAACTTCAAAATCTGCCTGGATGCCACCCTATGCCACATGCTGTAGGTGTCCCTTCTTAAGCAGGGGGGTTCAGCTAGATGATCTCTAGAGGTCCCTTCCAACCTTAAACATTCTGTGATACTGTGATATCTTAGCATGTTGTGAGCAAGCTCAGAAGCATCTTCTCTCTATGCCTTTGAAGTGGTTGGTAGCAGGCCAGAAGAAAGGACTGTTTTCATCCTCCTGAAACTAAGCATCTGAGTCATTTTCTTAGTCTGCTGTAGGTAGAAAAACAATGAGCTTTGGAGAGATGAAGAATGTTGCCGTCTGATGTCACTGATTTCTGCCAAAATCGGGCATATATCCATGGACATGAATATATTTTTATCCTGGACCAAAAAAATTAGGTTCCAGTGTGTTTGGTAGTGAGAGGAAGCCTGTGTTTCTGTGTATGCCAAGTATTTTATCCCCATGCTCTTAGGGAATATCTTAGGGTTTAAAATCTAACTCTAGAAAGATACTATAGTTTTTCTCCAGTAGGTCAGGCTGAATTTGTTCTAAAGATTTCGCAAACAAAAATACTTCAGTGCTTAGGAAGTATTTGTGGTGCATAAAAATTTGGCCAATCTATAACATATATATATACATATTCCCCTACAGTCACGATTATGAATCTGGTTATGATCAATGAAGCATTCCACTTAATGAAAATGAAATCATAGGAGCAATGTTTTGGTAAATAAAAATGTGACATTTTACATTACCTGAAGATTTGATCCTAAAATGAATCAGATGTGCCATGTCTTTTTTGTAACTTTTCTTGCAGTAAAATTCAGGGTGGTGATTTAATTTTAAGATGCTTAACTTGCCTGGAGGTTGTAAAAGCATTGAAAGATTCATGAAACATAAAAAGCATCTCCACAATCCCTCATGAACATGTTTTGCCACCTGTACATTTTGTTTAATTCATATTCTTCCATAGGTGATAAATAATAATGAGAACAGCTTGGGTTTGCCAGGATGGGTATGTGTGCTCTGCTAAGGACCATGAATTACCAACAACATTTTCAATAATGAAACACAGCTTGTTTAACACATTTATATATCTTAAAAGCCTGCTGAACATATGAGGGGTTGGGGAAGGTTCTTTAAAAGCAAAGCTGTAAAATACTTCCGTTTATACCTTGGCTTGATATTGAAATCCACTTCAGCCCTCCTAATAAATGTTTTATGCAGAAATATATACATTCCATAAGACATACTTCTAATGGGGAACTTTAGAGAAGACAGTTTCTCATAATGCAAAATATGTGTGTGAATATCAATATAAATATACATATATATATAATTTCTCACATCTACTGGTCCTGAAAAACCTGTACTCTCATATTAGGGCTTCTGCATATCCACATTGGAATTTTTAGATTTTTTTTTTTTAAGATTTAGATCTTGATGATTGTCCATAAGAAATTTAAATTATATCCATCTAATTCAGAGTAAACCTTGTATGGAGTAAAAATTTATAATTTACTTCAGTCCTATTTTCTCTAAGGTGACATAGATTTATAAAAGTCTCAGAATCTGTCAAAGTAACGCTGTGGAGAGATCTTCAGCAATCCAAGTGCCAAAGTGAACACTGTCAAGGTTCTTTGCAGCTCTAGTGGTGTTTTAAAACAAAAGCACTTTCCATTTCCTTCCTGAAACTCTTCTCTGGCTTTCTCCTGGCTACTGTAGATAACAAAGGCCTAACTGAATAGAAGCAATGGTATCCAGTAGTATTTAGGTATGTTGGGCCCAACCTGGTCCTTCGTAAAGAATGTTACGGCATGTTCTGAATCTGTGTATTTATAATGTCTAGCAGTGGGTGTGAAGCAAACAGTAAGTAGATATTTATTACATGTAATACAAGTCTTTTCACAGTCTCCGATTCAGAGATGCCCTAGATGCACAGTCATCACAACTGCCCTGTTTAAAACCAAAAGGATGTCCCTGAAAATTCGATGGTGCTGGCACCAAGTAGTTCATCAGAATGCTTGTTTTTTCTCTCTGGGCATCTAGATTGAGTTTAATGGTTATCAGTTTAACATTTTAGTAGTTTGGAGGCATATGACCTGGGAAAAGCTCTGACTGAGTTTGATCACATTTTTGCAATGTCATTATAATAATAATTTGATATCACTATCAATGTTAAACAATTGACAAGCATTACATTATAAGCCTCTATTATTATGAGTTTCTAGCTTAAACATATTTTCGTCTAACAACCATGGCCTTAAAGGAAGAAAACATACACTTGATAACATTTTTCTGTTTTCTCTCTTTTTCTTTTTTTTCTTTTTATCTTTAGGATAACTTGTACATAATGAAGCATAGAGATAGAAAATGTAGCTACAACTGCATAATACGATTTTAAAACAATACTTAGACTTATTCACATTCATCAACTTAATTAGTTTAAAACCAAAAAAAGAGTAAGAAAGACATGAATGTGTAAAAGCAGTACTAATGACTAAAACTTCATAAATGAATCTCATAACCTCATATTAGATATTCATTGCTCTAATCTGAATTGAATTTCTTGAGTACTAATTTCATAGATGGTTTTATGTAAGCGATGCTTTCCTGAATACTTCTACAGGGCATTTGGCCAGATAAACAGAACTTCTGACCACCTGGGAAGTCCAAATTTATGTATTTTTTCAGCATGGGAAATACAAAATATAATTCAAAATTATGTATCAGTAAAAACAAGGAAATTCACAGTGTTAATAGGTGACATTCTAGAGGAATGTAAACCATAGTAAATATGCACAGCATCTACTGCCCTGTGAAGATTAAATTTCAGAGGTTAGCCTATAAGATAGATGGAAGTATAAATTAAAACAGATACTGAGGTACCAAGCTTATTCATCACATGAATTGTCTGATATGCTCATAAATAGAACAGGAAACTCATTTTTTAAATTGTTTTAATGGACAACACAGTAAAAAGCCTGAAATGGCAGAAGTGAATTCAAGATCATTTAGAAATCTTGTCAGGAGAGGGAGACCTAAAAGGTAAATAGATTTGTTTTGGCATATATTATTATAGGAAGAGGAAGAAGAAGAAAACAATATATTACATTTTGAATGAATACAATTTGCATTAAAAAAAAAACTCTACCAAGAAATTAAAATGCATCCTGATTTTAGCGAAATAAAACATGGTGTTACTACAAACGCATCCAGTTCCTACAAGCTCCAAGGGAACAGGCCAGAGAAAGTAAAAGACTTTATAGTTAAAGTATATAGCTTGTCCTTGAGTTGAAGAGGAAAGAAATGAATGAAAATGACACTTCAGTATTGAAAATATTAATTATTACCATATTTTCACACTCATATCCCACGTCTGCCAAAAAATGAATGTAAAATCACAGCAGGTTATTAGTTATGTGCAAGCAATATATGAGGAAATTTTTCACAGAACTCTCCTCTCCTGGCGCAGAGCAAAGCTTTCTCCTTCTTTCCTGGCATGAAGAACTCATTCCTCCAGAGAGTAGTTCTTTTCCGAGAACAGGGTTTTCAAGTGATGTGGGCTCTATAATGTTCTTCTGAGATCTTTCCTGGTCTAGTCATATTCCAGTTCTACACATGGTATAAAACCTGAACAAGAGTAAAATATTGCAAGATCTATTACTGCATACTATCTGTGTAACAACTGAAAAAAAAAAAAAGAAAGAAAAAAAGAACTGCAACTTAATCAGAAAGTAAGATATTTTTAATCTTTAGAACAGGACCAAACTGGATCATCAACATATTAAATGATTTTTGTCAGAATATAAAACAATATCAAACAAACAAAAAGTATCAAGCCCTTATACAACGAAAATCCTCATGAAATACTGCATGAGCAGAATAAATGAGTTCTGGCTACACAATTCAAAAAGCTGCAATCAAAACAGCTTTTTCTACAGAGGGAAGGTGATTGACAAGTTTATCTAAGTAGTTATAATTTGCACTTCAAAAGTAAAGATGAAAACATAACCTGGAAGACAATGTAATAGGTTATCCAGAATCAGAATATCAGTATGCAGAATCTCATATTTCATAGAACTTATATAGCATTCAACAGACTATCTTATGCTATATATATACTTATAAATGAAAAGCATCACTCTCCAAGTGAGAGAAGGAAGGAACATGAAATTCAAAGATTAAAAGATGCAATCAAAAAGGATTTATTTTATAATTTGTGGGCCAACTCTGTGAGAAAATTAGTTATTTGTGTTGCAAAGGGAAACTTTTTGTGTATCCAGATAACACATTGACATAGAAATCTGTCATCTATTTTCTAGAACTATAGAGGAAACTGAAAGCGCAAAAGGAACAGTTCTGAGTAGTGAAGCTTTTCAGATAGTACATGCAGCAAAGTTTGCCTTGTAAAAGAGATGATCTGCTCACCTCTCTTTTCACTGAGGTTTGAGAAATGTACCAATTTCAGACATATTCTCTTTACATAAGGTCATCAAGAGAGAGCAAGTGTTAACTTCTTTGAGCCATTAGTTCTGCCCTGTAATAACAGCTATTACATACTTGTTGCAATAATATTCTGTCTGTTACCACTTTTCCTGATGAGAAGTCACTGTATATTCTGCCTGTGCTGGTCTTGATCTCTGTTCTGATGTCACTCAAGCTGCTAGAAGTTTGCGTGGTCCCAAACCAGGTGCGACAGTGCTTCTAGAAACTGAGGGTTAATTTTGAAGCTAGTGATACAAATATGGAGCGATTAGCTTTACTGTTCTCTGTAAGCAGCTGCTGTCAAGCACATCCCTTGACAACATTTCTTATCATTAGCGACAACAGCTACAGCTACTTTGGAGCCATTCTGTCCTTAACGTCTGTGTACCAATTTGAGATTGGCAGGTCACGTTGGAAATGACTGCATCAGTGATCTATGTGGTCATGATTCAGGTGGTCAATGGGTGATTCGAGGTCATGACAGTCTTTGTTCAACCTGGGGCTGCCAACCTGGCAAAGAAGAGACAAGGTCTGGTCAGATGTGCCCCATTAGACTTTTATGAGTATATTAACTGCAGTTACTGCCATTCATTTGTCCCTCAAGTGCTAATAGACTTTTAAAGAATATTAATAGGTGGTAGCTATGGTTAACCAGATATAACATGCTAGAGCTTTGAAAAACATTTTTTATACCAAATGGGATAGGGTGATAGGTTTTTTGTTGTTGTTGTAAATTTGTGGCTATGACAGCAGATGAGGCTGTATAGGATACAAGAGAGCTTGTTGGACAAGCAGGAAGTCATGGGCCATGCTACTTCTCCATTCATTCAGCTGATAATAATGTTTGTTGTATGCTCAGAGGAACAAGATACATGACACCATGACAATGCGCAGATCTTCATTGACTGCTGTATTTAGCTTAATCTATGTGAAAAAGTTAGCAATATAACCAAGGTGAATGAGTGATTTTCATGCCATTTACAGTCTTGTATCTACAGTTGGTAAATTCTTCCAAATGGAGATTTTCAAATAATCATATTCATATTATATTTTCTAATGGCACTAAATACAGGAGTAGAGTAGCACTAGCTTTGAGTCATATCTATATATGTGAGAGGAAGATATAATTAACTCCCAAGAGCCAACCTTACCAGGTGTTAAATGATTTTTGTACCATGATAAATACCTACAGTTTAAATACATGTCTTCTCCCTAATTCTCTGATTATATTCATGTCTGTTACAGTGAGGACCTAAAAATACAAACGTTGCATCACTAGTGAAGTACACAAGCAGCTGTATTTGTATTTATGTCAGTAAGTTTCTTCCACCCTCATGCTGTCACTGTAATCATATGAAAAAATACCCCTGAGAAATAATCTGACAATTGCTAATTTAATTTGTGATGATATAAACAAAAATGGTGGAGATATTCAGGATATATGGTGAAAAAAGATATATATATATATTTATATATGTGTGTATATATATATAAAAGGCATCATTGACTGCAACAGAATTCATTAACATCTAATATATCTTGTCAGATGAATGACAGATTTTCCTGAAACACTTATTAATGAGACCATAGTTTTTTTGGATTCCTTACCTAACAACATAATTTAAGTTGACAAAAAGCATCTTAAAAACTTTGAGAAGAAGTGCCAAAATATTTTGCATTCAGTCTACCTTCAATACGCATCCCTTGTAATGACAGGGGGAAAAATACACATTTTTCTAAACAATGTGTATTTTTTAAACATAAGACATTTTGAAGTGCATAGGATGGATCTAAATAGTCACATAACTCTGCATTTAAGCCACATAAATTCATAACAGAGTTATATGTGGCATTCTACAAGTGGATGGCAGAAGTCTCACAATCTTCAATCCTTGTTCTTGTGGGGGACTTCAACCTACCAGACAGATGTTTGTTGAGGATACAATACACCAGAGAGGAAACAATCTAGGAGGTTTGTAGGATGTGTGGAAGATATAACTTCCTACCACAGAAACACAAAATTATAGAATGGTTAAGGTTGGAAGGAGCCTCCAGAGATCATCTAGTCCAAGCCCCCTGCTCAAGCAGGAACACCTAGAGCACGGGGCACAGGGTGGCATCCAGGCAGATTTGGAAGATCTCCAGAGAAGGAGACTCCACAGCCTCTCTGGGC
>JAUBNY010001100.1:1750500-1770019 GCA_032275445.1 Crypturellus soui | reverse complement strand
ACCTACAGTTGACAGACTGTTCATGAATCCGATACTGCCAGAGTCGAGCTTATAGTTGATCATACTATTTGGGAACTTGATTCGCTCCTGCGAAGGCGATCCTATGGTCCTCAGACTGTGAATCCGATACTGACTTGATATCTCCTCCCCCTCAACCTGCCACCACTATGGCTTTCAAACTGCAACATTTTCCAACAGAGGTTTGAAGGGAAAGCTGTTGTAGGATCTAGTCAAAAAAATCAAGGTGGAATTTTTTCTCCCCTAATCACAATGCCGTGGTCTCCACCAGTGTCTAGGTCAGGGTCAACACTTGATATATAAAAAGTAAATTATGAAGGGGTTAAAAAAAAAAAAACAAAAAAAGAAAGGA
The DNA here is from genome assembly GCA_032275445.1 of Crypturellus soui. Lineage (NCBI taxonomy): Eukaryota > Metazoa > Chordata > Aves > Tinamiformes > Tinamidae > Crypturellus > Crypturellus soui. The sequence goes on along the minus strand of JAUBNY010001100.1, from coordinate 1,769,649 downwards.
CAGTTTAGGAAAAATAGCATGTGTATGTAATAGTGATGGAAACAGGTTTCATGAAGACAATGATTTACAACATCTGAAAAACAGTGAGAATTTGAAGTGTTTCTGCCAACAATCAATGTATTTCCTGTGCATGCATAAAAGAAAGTGTTCTATGCAATATTTTAGATTAAACATAAATCTTTAATTACAGAGACAGATTTCAGTATTTCAGATCTCTGTTAATTCTTCCCACAGAAAAAAATGCACAGTTGCATTGTACAGAAAGCTTTAAAAAGACACTTCAGTTTCTATTCTTTAAAATGTAAAAATAATATTATTAGAAATATAATTTTAAATTTCAAAAGTTTAAATTTGAAACAGTAAAGAACTATTTGTAATACTGTAAAATATCTCTAGAAAGATACTTACATCCGTTATTTATTTAGTAAAGATAGGACTTTAAATAAAGCTTTCAGAGCTATACTAAAATTATTTGCCTAAAAATATATAAACTACTCCATTCTACAAGCTAGATGAATCTATTAGACCTTAGAGGCTATAAATTTAGGAAATTAGTATGGATTTTGATTTTTTTTACATATGTATTTGGTGTCCTGCTTACATACGGCCTAATGTGATTTAGAAATCAAGTTGGCAGTTATATGAGGCAGAAACTAGCATCATTTGGGGAAGAATCATGTGTAGTCATATTTTCCTAATCAGAAGTGAATGAAATTCATACTTCAGCAGAAACTGTAAGAAATCATGCTAAGTTATTGACAGCACAGAGATTTAGCTAAAATTTTCTTGATCAGTAAAGGGTATTTTATGACTAAAAAAAAGTGCAAAATGAAAAACAGTTAATCATGAAAAGAGCAAATAGTTTAACATGACTTTCTTTATAGAGACATAAAAATGAGGAAAAATGAGTAGATTGGCCTTTAGGAGGTCATCTGGGCCATTCCCAGGCCTACCACATCATTAGCTATGTCAGCATCTTAGACAGTTTAGTCTATACTGTATATACAGACATATAACTAATTTGATGTAACTTTCTCCTAAACTACTTGTCTCATAACAGCAGCAAAGCTATACTAGGAGTGTATACTATAAATTATTGAGATACATTTGTTTAACATACAAAGTTGGTTGCAATACTTTCAAAATTTGAATGATATAGGACAATGCATACATTATATGTCATCCTGTTAAAAACAAACAAACAACAGCAACAAACAACGTGTAGTGTGTACCTGGCTATATATATATATATTTTTCACATTATCAAATAGGCAAACTCTGTAAGTGGATGAAAATTTTCATGAAAATGTGAACTTGCATAGGGAAGATTCACAGAAGGCTTATGTTTCTGTGACCTGGCTGTGACGGAATATTTTTTTGCACTATTCCTCCAAGGCAAATGTTGCTCTGCTGTATCTCTGCTGTCTTGCTTATGCCCACCTGTTTCTCCATTCACTCCATCTCTTCCTCCCCATCACTTCTGGGCACATGTGTTAGATTCAACAGACCTTGACTCTTTTCAGGGTAAGGTCTCAAAAACATCTGCTCTGCCAAGTAAAGAGCATGATGAGGGACGCTTCAATATGTTATGCAACATAGCTGAATCACTTGGTTATTTTTAAAAGTGCTGTGAGAAAGTGATAAATTTATGACAATTGCTGCTGGATTTGATAGTACAATGGTTGAGCCTGAAGGTTCAGCCTACTCCGTGGTCAAAATAAAGCTCTTAATTTTGCAGGATTTTTTTTTGTTTCAAGGAAACTCTGTTGACCAGAGCACTTATCCTTTAAACTTGACTCTCAAATCTGGCCTTGAATGCAGGCTACGAATCACTCTTAACAGGGAAGATAAACACACTCACACAAACAAATAGCTAATGTGACTAATCTCGTCCTGGCAAATATCAACTACATTATTATTTTTTTTTAATGTTGCCATTCTCCCTTTGTCTCATGGGAAAAACAGTGCTGCGTATGAAAGTCATATTGTTTTTTAGTTAATATATTCTAGACAATTCAGGACAGTCTTAATCTAAAGAGTTCTTCTGGAGAGTCTGTGAACAAAAAATTCCTGACAATACCTCCAAAAAGTCTGAATGGAGACTAATATAATCCATGAAAATCAGAGCATCTAATCAATCTTTTGTTTTTGGGACACTAAGAAGCCCTAGAATAGTCAGATAAATGTTCCTATAGCTCATCAGACCACGAGGATGATCGGGGCCTGGAACATCTGCCCTATGAGGAGAGGCTGAGGGAGCTGGGCCTGTCCAGCCTGGAGAAGAGAAGGCTGAGAGGGGATCTAATCAGTGTGTACAAATACCTCAAGGGAGGCAGTGAGGAGGATGGGACTGGCCTCTTTTCAGTAGTGGCCACTGACAGAACAAGAGGAAGTGGCCACAAATTGAAGCATAAAAAGTTCCACAGGAACTTAAGGAAGAACTTCTTGACAGTGAGGGTGACGGAGCCCTGGAACAGGCTGCCCAGAGAGGTTGTGGAGTCCCCTTCTCTGGAGATCTTCACGACCCGTTTGGATGCGGCCCTGTGCCACGTGCTCTAGGTGGCCCTGTGTGTGCAGGGGGGTTGGACTAGATAACCTCTGGAGGTCCCTTGCAACCTTAGACATTCCATGATCCTATGATTCTATGATTAGACTAATTTACTGACACTTCCTTGCTTAACAACTAAAGAAATGACAATTATGGTAAAAACTAGAGAGACTCATAAATGTTTATCCAAATGAGGGAGATGAAAGGGAAGCACCAGCTTCTGAGGTCTGGAAAATATTCTAGGGAAAAGAATAAACTGAGAATGTATTCTGAGCATCACCATGTTCACTCTACCTCTTCACTATATATTTAGTTCTCCATCTCCAATCTGTTTGTTTCCTTGAAAGAAGAGAAAGACTGGAGGACAGAAGTGTGCAGGGGCAATTTAAGATGGATAGTGAGGGCATTGGGAGTCCAAAATAATGTAACCAATTCTGCCTTATCATCACCGATCTCCCCCTTCTTTCTCTTTGCTATCTATGTGATTATTGTTTACTATTAAAAACTTCAATTAACAGTCTCAGTTAGAACCTTAGAGAAACTGTTAGAAAACAGTTAAAAACGCGAAAAAGCTAAGGAATTTTATTTTCTTTTTTTCTTTTTTTTTTCTGTTATCCAGAGGAAAGTAGGAAATCCATCAGTATAAAATCATGGTATCTCTTTTGTTTCCATATGGCTATGCCAGTTTGTGATAGAAATATGTTTGCACCTTGAAAGGGTTTTGTATTCTGAATTAGTTTAGAATATCTGCCTTCTAGAATGGAGAGATACTGTCTAATGCTGGAAGCTCTTTCCAGAAAGTTTCACTATACCTATTATTTCACCCTCAAAAAAAAAAAGACTTATAAAGAATTATTTTTGAAACCCTGGTGTCAAAATTACAAAGAATTCAGCTAAGACCAAGATATGAGCAAGAATGAAGGATATGTAATACAATTTCAGATATTTATTAGGATTGTATTCATATTTATAATATAATTCCCATGTTGACTAAAAAAGTTCTTGTTTTTCTCTTGCCTTGCCTTACCTTGCCTTCGCCTTCCCTTCCATTCCCTTCCCTTTCTTTTCTGAGCCCAACAATTACAACAGTTAAGCTTTTCTGAGCCCAAAAATTACAACATGTGCATTTCAAATTTATCATCGAGAAAGATGTTCAGAATCAGGCAGAATGAGTTTTCTATTATCTTCTTTTGAGAAGTAATAGAACCTAGGGCTATGTGTTTATTCTTGTATATGCAGGAGCTTTATTATATTTAAGTCTTGCTTAGTAAAATCTCTAGTACATCCTTAATGTTTGGTTCAGTACTATATGGAGATGTAAGCCAACATTATTCTTTTAAATATTTCACGTAAAACTGCAGTCTGTTATCTGAAATCAGAATTGTTCAGTATCCTTTCATTTTAATCAAAACGTGTTTAGAATAGTCCCAGTGTGAGGATGATCCAATTATATATTTATCATTTACAAACTCTGCTACCACAAAATATGTAAGGTTTTTGAAATTGCTATTGGCTGATAAAATTCAGTGGTGCATAGCAACACAGAGGACTGCTAAGCACTGTGATTGTATTGGAAAGTAGCAACAGACCCATATTGTCTCAAAGAACCTCAGCAAAATTTTCAAACCCTACTTCTCTGCAATGTAGCTAATAAAGACAGTGTATTTTCAGAGAAACTGTTGTTGTAGCACACTAATAAATTCCAAATACTGTTAAAAGCAAGAAATAAAATATTCCTTTTTCTCCTCAGCCACTGAGCATGGTTTGAATGAACTTCAGAGAATTGAATCTGAGCTGTAAAAAACAAGGTGAGGTCAGGGAAAACCCATGTTCCCTGACATTGCAGAACTAGGGCATTATTTTGCAGGTCCAAAATAGACATGTTTTTGTTATTGCTAGGCTGAAGGAAAATTTAAACCATCTCACTACTGGAAATGCATCCCGGTTCATTGAGGAAGAAGATTCTTCTGAGACTGGATTTTCTTATTTTCTTCTCACTGTATAAAAATAACTTGACATTCAGAAACTATTTCATGGGTATCATAATAATATGAACATGATGCCTCCTTTGCTATATATTAAATTATTTAATAAACACATCTTGTGATGTGTTCTGAATGCGGAAAGATATGAATCTCTTAATTCACCAGGTCCATTCATTTTGTTTTGCAGATCATCATAACATATAAACCTTTCCTGGAAAGTACCAACATCAATACAAAATTAATTTATTTATTGGATATCATTATTCTTAAAGTTCCACAGCCTCATTCCTTTGATGCCTAATCACATAGCTATAATTTATAGCAAAGGAACTTCCATTTAAAAATCAATTTTCAACTTATATAGCCCAACTGTGTTTTGATCTTTATTCTCTTTCCCCTGTCAACAATTCCCCCAAACAATTGAAAAAAGCAGCAAAATTTTTACTGGGATCTGAATGTTTTATTTATTTGTCCAAACTTTAGTCTCTTCTGTGGACCCTGAAGTTAAACGGCTATTTTTTAAAATACTGATTACAGAAATTAGACATAGTATGTCATAGTAAATCTTATTAGGCCTACTTCCCTAGTAAAGTAAAAAAAAAAAAAAAAAAGTTGATTTGGAAAAGATTTCAAGAGTGTACTAATTCTCTACCTACTGCATGTGATGTAGTATGTCATTGTCAAGAGATGTTTTTATAACATGCTTCTATATCATTGTTTGTATGAGTTCATGTGAGTCTGTATGAGTTTTATTTGATCAGTGGTTCGTAGTTCTGTATACTTAAACTATTTTCTGTTCATCTACCATTTGCTTAACATTATCAATCTCCATGTTCCTGATTTTTGGGATATATGATTTTATTTTTTTTTCTCATGAGTCAACTATCAGTATCATCCAATTCTTTTTACATGATATGTCCAATCTCACTGTACTGACCATATTTTTCAATTGTGTCTTGTCAGTGTATTTCATTATTGTATGCATGTCTTGTGCCAAAGCTTCTAGTGGAAATGCAGATGAGTGTTGGTGCCACGGTTCCTGAAAACTTACAGAACTTTTATGAATTAATGCTATTTTACATGATTGTGCTTGATATTTCTGTTTTCCATTTTCCAGCAATCAATTTCCTGGTGAAATACTCAGAGAATCTTAAAAATTAGATCACAGTTCCTCAATCAATTAAATCAACCCACAGTCAACTAAACAATCAATAAATAATGAGGAACCTTCTCTCTGCTTGAAGTCTGACCTTATCAAGACATTCTGCTCATATATACTATTAATATCTACTCTTTGCATGAAGGCATATCATGTCTTCTGCGAATATGTGATCTCTTGCTATTTCACACAGCATTGCTTATCACATGATACTTAAATCATAGTTGGATCATATACAGTCATGTACAGAAATTAGTGCAATAGTTCAAGAGCCCTGACAATGGATATTTTAAAATAAATTCAGGGAAATAAATTCATTTCTATGTAATTATTTTTCTTATGTTTTGTGTCTGTATTCTTTCCATAATCATGGATAAATTCATATATACAAGTTTTATATATGTTACATATCAAATTATATATCAAAGCTATATATAAAGATAAAGTTTGGTTCAAAAGCTAAAGAGTGAGTTTCCTGGTCTCTGTAGTGGCACCTTGTATCAATAACATGGATTGTAATCTGGTTGCAGGTGGATGGTTGTGATTTATGCTCCCTCTGGAAGGGAACTCTTTATAGCTGTTCAGCTCAGAGAACATATTCAGCGTACAAAGCCCTGTGACCCAGGACAGACTTCTGTTCAAGATAACAAGTGCCGGAATTAGGAAAAGAGTGACAGAGCTTTTTGTACATCCTGCCACAACTGTTAGTTTTGTGGGTAGATTTTTAGAGCCACTGGGTATTATAAAATGATAAAAGTAAGTTGAGTATCAGAGTATAAACCCACATGTCTGATTTCCACCCTTTCACCCATAGTGGTACAGCAGACTTTGATATAAGTCTTCAGCAGGAGAAAGGATGTCAAGAGAGTGCACCACTCTGATGTCATTGTATAAACCATAAGAATACTCTGAGGTCCAGAGAGGAGTATATTTCACTATTTCTGCTTTTCTGCAAATGCTTGGTATACGGAATCTGCCAGAAGTGTGCAGGAGTATAGTGACTTATACGAACATTCTGTACAATAGATGCCACTTCACTAAATTTACATCCCTTCAATGATGAGCAAATATTTCAGTGGTGTCATGACCAACCTGGAAGGCAGCTAACATTTTTTTCTAAAAGTTGATCATGGTCCTTGTAAAAGTCTGTTGTGCCACAAAAAAGCATGGTCTTTGGTGAAAGAGAACACAGGAAATGAGAGGCTTTTCTGTGTGCTACTTTGTTAATTAGCCCTTCACTCTTCATTTGGTGATATTTAATTTTCAACTTTCTCATTATATTTCTTGTATATATTTAGAAAACTGTGGCAGCCAAATGTATTTCTGAGTTTTCTTTCTGAGATGCATGTTGGAAAGAAATATCTGGAATGTAGAATAATTAGTACAGAATAAGTACAGAATACTTCCAGACATGAAGTGCTAGATTCTTAATTCAGCCAGCAATTGTATTAATAAATCACTGTTCTACTATGATAAAATGGATTATGAAATGCCTACTCTGCCTTATACCAAGCAATTGCAGGTAAAGGCAGGCTTTAAATTATCAATAGCTGCATGCTTTTAGTAGAATCTCTCCTGATCTAGATTAAGCCTCTTCTAACCCATATATATGACAGCTCTTCATATGGGAAAAGAATTGGCTGAGACCTGTGACACCTACAAAAAGAGCAACAGAAGATATTTGAACCAGATAAGTGGATCATCAATATTCAGTTTGTGTAATATGAGGGAGATTTATTGAAACTCATAAAGTATCTTTCTCCAGATAAGAGATATCCATTAGGGAACTAGAGGTTCAAAAAGCTATCAGTCATACAAAAGGATACAAATTACTACACTGTCTATTTAGCGGTTCATCCTATGTTAGAATGTGACATGGAATTGAAAGTAATTTGAATTTCAGCTCTATTCCCAGCCTTTTAACTGGTCTGATGCAGTCCTTAAAGATGGACACAAGCAAAACATCAAAAATGTCTGACAATCTTAGACAAAACCTTTTATCAGAGAAAGATCAACTCTTAACTTTTTGTGAGTACCCACTATTGTTTATGGAAATAATATAACTGAATGATAATCCAGTATACCCAGCCAGTGAAAAAAAGTTATTAGATTTCTTAAAGTAAAAGTAAATTTAGAGATCAAATCTGTCATCTCTTATCCAAGTAGATTTGTCCATTCTTTTCACAAACCCCTTCAGTTGCTAAAAGAATGCTGAGTACTCACCATGAAGAAAAGACTTGTCTGACATACAAATGGATATTTGAGTTTTAAGATAGGGAGGAATAACAATGCCTATTGGCAATTTTTGCTACCTTAAAGATTTAGCGGTGACCTTCTGTTCTGGGATGACCTCAATCAATTTCAGCTCGTCTCCTTGCTCACCTCCTAAGAATAGAGTTGAATTTACAGTTTTAAAACAAATATGAAGGTGTTGGGTTTGAGTGGTTATTTTTCTTATTTCTGTTACTTCCTTCAATATTATTACTTTGGCTTTTTGTATAGAAGCTCCATAAGATATTACAGAAGACTGAAAAATAAAACTTAAGAAAATTGTACTGGCTTAGCAAAAGCTTAAAAAAAAAGTTTACAAAAAAAAAAAAGGAAAGCATAAAGAAAATAGAACTTGTCTGGTGCAGTTGTTTTCAGATGGACTTTGATAATTTACATCCACTGAAATCTATCCAGAAAATGTTTATCATTCTCAGAATTCTGCTTTTCCTCAGGAGCCTCCCTGTGATATATTCAAAGGATTATTCAAAGACCCTCTGAGGGTAAAATCTGAAGTGAATTCACTTATCTGAGAAAAAAAAAATTATATATATATATGTATATATATATATATAACACACCAGTGTTATCATCACCTAGAACAGTATTAGGAAAAACAAATCGCAATAGCTGAATCATTCCCAAGGGGAAAGAAACTCCAGAGACACAGTGTTTTCTTGCACATGAGATATATTAGAGATGCAAGTTACCTCAAGGTCTTCAATTGATTTGATTTTACTGTGGTTGATTTAAGTCAATATTTCAAGATTCTTGCTTTTATTATGTTGCCCTTTACGTCTTTATTATGTTTTTATTTTGAAGTATTATGATGTGATTCACTACTTCGAGCACCATATGAATACAGAGGAATACATTTTGGCTCTTGTCTTTTCATATGACTTCCTTATTTCTTAAATCTCATTGATCTTTGATCACTCTTTTTTCTCCTTCACTCTCCCTCATGCCCTTGTCTAACATATACATTTAAGACTTTCAGAGAAACATGGCTTGAAACATCAGGTACTATAGTAAAATAAGTGAAGATATTCCAGATTCATGTGAATGTTGTCTAGTTCAGTCATTCGGTCATTTGAAATGAAATCTGTTGTAAACTTCTAATGAGTAACACTCAAGCAACTAAGAAAAGGTGAAGGAGATCAATGCATTGAAAAACTATCTGCTTGTCCTTGCATTATACAATTCCTTGCTACCAAGCTTTTTCCTAATATTTAGTGACACTTTAGATTCATCCTAATTACATTTGCTATAATGACATTTAAGGTACTTGTACAGCAAGTGAGGGTTGAACACATGTAGGTACAGAATGAGATTCCAAAGTGATGTTGCTTGTTCCACTAGACAAAAGTTTAAAAACAAAAGCGTGGATTGTCTTTTTCTTTTTTTTTTGTGAGGTTATTTGTTTAAATATTCTTTAATAGTTAAAAAAGTAACATCCTTCACTTTTTTTTTTTTTTTTTTCAAAAGGCACTCTTTTTAGTGCCATTTATTCACTTTCTACATAAGATACTTGCTTAAATTGTTTCTAATAGTTTGTAAAACCCCCCTTAGCAGATATGGACTGTGTATCAGAGTTGCTGACAGAGATGCTTAATCCATAAGAAACTAAAATATATACTATACTGTATATACTGACATCTTCTAATACTGTTTTAAAAAGCTGAAAGTTATCGAGGTGGCTTGGTTGTGCTATTTGTTCCTACTGTTTTTATACTCTTGCATCTATAAAAAGAGATTTTTAAACTTTTTGATTGTTCCATTAATATTTAACAATCTATGTCAAAGATTTGAGGCACTTCATTCTCTTATTATGTTATACCATTGCTTAATACAGCCTACTTGCACTGTCGAGTGAGGTAGAAGAGGGGATTTCTGCCTCTAGGAATTTACCAAAAACACATGAATTGTAACTGTGATACCTAATATTCTGCAGGAATATGTAAATCACATACTAGAGGTGGTTTACAAAAGGATTCAAGCAGAGATACAGCCATGCTTAGTGCCTGAACAGAACAGCCTCCTCAGGCAAGGCAAGAGCTAAAATAGCTTTGTTGTTCAACCCATCCTACCTGTTGGGATTTCAATAGAAAGAAAAATACTTTTACTTATCTTTCTGTGCCTATAAACATCAGCAACAAGAAAAATGACAATTGGTTAACCCCACACATTTTTGCCACATACTTCGTTAGATTCCCGGGAACAGTATGGGATGGTACTGGTCACAGGTATATTTGGAACTACGATGGTGAAAAAGAGCACTGTTTGTAAGTGGTAACATCTCATAATATTTTCCTTTATTCAGACAGAGTCAAATATGAACCTGTGAGGGTAAAATTCAAAATACAACTCAGAATTTTTGCCTTTGAAAAAAACTAAAGTGAAAACCTTAGCCAGACTCTAAATTTAAAATAAATACACTAGAGTAGTGGTAGAATAGGTAAGCATAATAATGCTTAATATTACTGAGTACTGAATATTATGCAATTTAAAAATATTTTTTATATTTTTATTGAACTTATTTTATGAAATATATGTTTCTATTTTAGATATAGGATGAATGCTTCTTCATTTTAATCAATCTCTAACCCTTTCATTTCTTTCTTATTATGGATTTTTATTTTATTCTGTTGTTCTATTTGTCTTGAGGTTATTCTTTCACTGTTATTTTCTTTTCCATTTCCTATATTTATTCTTTCATTTCTGTTATGCTCGTTTTATTTTTAACTCAACTTTTTACTTTATTTAACTTATGCTCTTTCCCCAGTCCCTCCCCTTTGACAAATACATTTCCTCTTGTGTTTTCTTTTGTCCATCAATTCAAACTAGGCAATTTAACTTGAAAAGCAGACAGCTGGAAGCAGCAAAAAGGCCCGGAGTCCCATTTGTTTCTGCCAGGTTTTCTTTCAGTGAAAGAAAAGATAGTGTCGGCGAGAAGGGTGAATTAATAACTACTAGTTGCTAGTGCTAGATGGTTCCTTTTAATAACATTATCATTTCTTTCTACCTCATTTCCCTAGCTTAGTTACAGCAATAAACCCTTTCCCACATATTTCTTCCCCATTTTTTTTTCACATCATATAAATATATGCAGAAGCAGTTAGCCCTTATTCTAGTTCCTGTATTCCTGCAATACCAACATTAATTTTGCCCATAGTCTTGAAGCTTTGAGTTGGCCCCTCTGTTCTTTTTTTTTTCTTAGCTTGTTGAAGATTTTGTTTTCTAAATTGGATATTTAAACCACCCTATGCTCTCTGTTGAGTTCTACAAGTAGTATTATATTGTAGCTTCTCTTAATCAAAATATTTTTCTGCCCTTTAAAACAAGGCAGAAGAGGATCATGAGACGGTTGTGCTAAGGGGTAAAGTCACTTCCTAATTCACAAGAAGAGGACTAATTCTTGATATGCCCACTCTTGTTGAAACTGAACTCGCAGAAAACAGGAAGAACTGTGAATGGCAGCTTCTGTCTGAAACCAAAATTTCCTTTTTCCCTTCCATTCCCTTCCCTCACCATTGTTTTTTTTTATATATATAGGTACATATATACATACACGCACTTGTATATAAAGCTCAGTCACTCCCAAATGTGTGCAAAATTGCAAAGCTCTACCTATTGATCAGTTGCAATACCACACACAAATCAGACAGAGAAATGCAAAAGTGAACAGAATTTTCAAAATGTAAAGTCCTGTACAAGCACTAAGAATCATTCTGTTCATTATTAGCAACCCTAAGTACTGTGTCATTTTTTTTTCTTTTAAGGCAGAACTGAGACCGTTTGACATATCAAAGGGAAGTTAGCCCAGATTTGAAGCTCTGCTTTAACTAAGTCAATTTCACACCTGCTCCCTTTGTCAGTCCATATGTTTGTCATCAATGAAAAATCCTCTCCACATGAGCATTTGCAGTGGGAATGGTTATGACACATTTCATTATCTTCAGCAAATTGGATGGTTCAGTCCTTGAACTGCTGAATACCCCACACAGGTCTTGTGCACATTGCAGACTTCACTCTGTTATAGCATAATGGAGCTGGACTCATCATATAGAGCATGCACTTCTAGCTTTTTTGTGAGAAGGATCTTTTCAGCTGTAGTTCAGAGCATGTAGGGATTTTTTTTTTTCCTAAATCTAAAAAAGTCCTTTTTTTATATCATTTTAAGTCAGTGGAATTAAACAATTTTAGTAAATAATCCGTAGAAGCCTTTAGTTGTTTATAATTGCTCAGACATATTAGAATTTCTAAAGCTTCTTTTTTTATTTTTTGCTTTTAAGCAGACGATTCTCTTCATGGAATGAGTCAATTTCTATTGTACTTCAAAATAGTTATTGCCTCATTTCCTCCTAATTAAGAGTGATAATTACACCTCACAATATTTTTACTCTACTATGAAGTGTTTGTAAAATTAAAGCACATCTAGAGGCTCATGTGTAATGGAGGTGAGGGATACTGAATTAAAGTAAACAGCCTTTTTCTGTATTGCATTGTTGCTTTTCAGCAGTGGCAAAGTCTAAAATTCAGCATTTTGGGGTGTTTCAGAAACTATATGAGTTCTATCTGAAATTACAGCATATAACTTCCTAAGAAGCAGCAGCTCACATTTCCCAAAATCTTAATAGACAGAATACCATAGATTTTCTTGGCAAAGTAAACATTTAATACACACAATTTAAATATTGATAGTAATATTTGAAATAGCATTTTAACTAAAGCTTTTTTATACTTTTCCTCACAAAACTATTTCCTTCTTAGGTGGAGAAACTCAACTAAATGCAAGATTTAAACTCAAGGTTTACAACTGCACATTTTAGGACACTGTATAAACACATTTCTCACTGATCTTTCAGAGGTGAGTTGGTAGTCTCTGGAGCGTGACCACGATGAATAAAGTATGTGTCACCTTGTGACACTTGCTGAATTGATTCCTTCAAGTGAAGAAGTTTGAGGAGTTCCTATGTCACAGTTCTCAGTGGGGTTTAGAGATGAGAGAGATTTTCAGCTGCCATGTGCCAAAGACACAAGAAGAGCTTCCAGTTTTAAGTGAACTTTTACACTGAAACAAATACACTCACAAATTTAAAGGTGCCTCCAGGTGGTTAAATCTTCAGATAAATATACCCAGGCATCTGAGTCCCCTTCCCTTTCCCCCTTCCCTTTCCCCCTTCTTCAACATTTTTTTCCCCAGCAAAAGTCAGCAGTTAGAAATTATGGAATGACTTTAAAATAGAAGAGAGAGCTTTTTTTGAGTTTTTTAAATTTTGATCTTTCTTTTTCTTTTTTCCTTGCCTTAGTATCATTGAACTGTTTCCAAGAAAGCAAACAGCAAATTATTTCCTCTTTTTAGAAAGTAATGATTTGAGATCTGTATCTGATCAGTTGTCTACCTGGGCCATCCCTCCCACTAAGCACTACATATTGTGCAAGCACAGGGAAGAAACCATGCTCATGCTGGGGGATTGCATTCTAATCAGTGAAATATTAACCACAGCAATTGAAACATTATGATTCAGATTGGATCTTGGCTGCAAGAGGGGAAGAGAAATGATTTGGGATTTTAATGAGGAAGACTTCAGCATTTGAAGGACAACTTGTTTATTACACAATCTGCGGTATCATGAAAAATGTGAATTAGATTTGAAAAAGAAGAATTATTTTCTTAAGCTTCAGTAAATAAAACAGAGTGATGCCTCATGTGAAACCATATTGTCTTGCAGAAAAAAAAAGGGTGTCTCAGCCAGATCTTGATTTATTAGGGGAAAGGAACAGCAGCACTTCTGTCACCCTTATCACAAAAACAGATTACTAGAAAAGGTGAAGGAAAACATAAGAAGAAAGTAGTTTGGGCGAGTTTGATGTATAAACACAGATAGCTAAGATTTCTTTCTTCGTCAGGTCTATTTTTTAGTCCTTCTCTTGCCAATGAGGTTTTACCAGAGGAAAAAAAAATACTACTGGAGTTATTCTAATAAGGTTAAAGGGGATCAATGCTTATTTGTAATGATCTATATCATACTTATCAGGAAAGAATTTGTTCACCATATTATACCCTTAAAAACATTTTCACCAAACCAAGTCTCCAACACCTTGCTCACTTTTTTGGGGCCATGTGAGGTAAAAAGTTATTAACATTTTGGTGGGTAGTCATTCGATTTTCCTTATGGCTTTGTATTTGCTCTTTTTAAAAAAGAATATAAGTACTCAAACAGTAAAAAGGACATAAAGTATAATTGATATTATCAGGAAAGGAAGTCAAAATACAGCTGTGCAAGGCTAAAAGAGAATTATAGCATTAGAAATGAAAATGTTAGGAGAAGGAATGTGAGTTCTATGAGTAAACTATTCCCATGTCAAAGATCTCAATGCATCTTAGTTTCCAAAATAAAAATGTTATGCAAGTGATGCACAGGGGGAAAAGAAGAGGATGATTTAATCTTTTAACATACTTCTGATTTGCTATGGATTTAACTGCAATTAAGAACTTTTCAGGAACATATTCTTAATTCTTAACCACTGTAATTTATTCCTATAAGTATGTATCTCTATTATGAATGCTAAAATGTTTGTAGAAGGGTTAGGACTTTAATTCCAGAAATCTGGAGTCTCTTACAGCTTTACTTCTTAGAATGATGTCTGTGTGTATTTAAACTTATTAGTGAATGCTGTAAGTAATTGTTTAATCATTATTAATTCATTTGTTAATCTCTGTATTGAAAGGAATAATGATGAAGTAACTTGACGGTAACGGTGTTGTCATAAGGCCTCATATAGGATTGAGAGTGTAAAATCAGCCTAATGATTGGATGTTTTCTTCCTAAATTCTTTTTTTATTGATGCCAGATATAAGAATTTAGTAATAAGGGAAGAATCATCTTTACATAGAATGCAGAATCAGAGAGCAGCTGAAGTTGGAAGTCATGGCTGGAAGACATCTAGTCCCCTCCCTGAGCTCAAGCAGGGCCCAAGTTACACAGAACTGAGTCCAAATGTCTTTTGAATATCTCAAAGGAGAGATGTGGCAAAGTGCAACTACCACCTCTCTCCCCCTTATCCCAAGGCCCCAGCTGACTGGAAATAACTGACAGTGCCCAGTGATGGCCAGGAGGAAAGAGGTGATACTGTCTGCACCTGGTGAGGCCAGGAATGGGCATGAGATGAACTAAAAGGGGTATATTTTCTCCAACACTGCCTGAGGTCAGCCAAAAGGTAGCCTTTCCCCAACACAGCATGAGATAAGCTCCAAACCTGCTTTATGACTGTGAGTCATACAATAGCACTGCACGTAGTCATACATAGCACTGCAACCTTGAGCCCATTGAGGTCTCCTTCACGTCAGCTGGCTGCATGGTGGGGGCATCTCAAGGTTACTCTCCAGGAGTTAAGTAAACCTCGGACATTAAACTGTTGGAAAGATAAGAAACTGAGACTCCAGCAATAAAAAATATGCAACCAGCTACTGGAAGGGCAATGATGTGGCAGAATACAAGGAGTGGGGCTTGTTCAGTCTGGAGCAGACCTGGCACCTTGGAAGCTGCCAGTGTCCACAAGGAGTTACAGAGAAGACAGACCCAGGCTCTTCCCAGAGGTACAAGGCAGGGGAACAAGAGACAGTGTGCATAAATTGAAATAAGAGTATTTACCCAAGGAGGAAAGTCTAACAGTGAGGCAGTTGCCCAGAGAGAATGTGCAGTCTCTGTCCTTGGAGGTTTTCAAAACTCAACAAGACAAAAATCTGAGCAGATAGGTCCAACTGCACAGATACTTTAAACAAGCAGCTGGACTAGATATACTTGATTACAACATGAGCTGAGACAAGCTCATTTCAAATTGGGCTATTATTTTACAATGCATTTGCCATGGATAAAGTTCTAGCCAACCCACTTCTGGAACATTTTGCCATATGGCCTTTAAAGAAAGCATCTAATTTTCAAGCAATATTCTCCTCCAGTCCTTTGAAAAGTGCATTTCTGTTATTTTTTTGTGCACTAAGCATGAAAGATAGCTTTTATTTAATTTCAGTACTCAGTGAGCTCCATGCAGTTCTTATCACAGCCTTTAAAAAAAAATGGAAGAAAGCTTAATCTAAAACTAATTTATTGTTTATGGAATTCTGCTAGCAATTGTTAGTCTGCCTTCACTGAACCTAAAAGGGCATATTCAATGAATTTAAATAGAGGAAAAAATATAAGGAAAATAGGCTTATCTTTTCACAATCTCCTATTGCAAATTCACTTAGTGAAAAGTATAGTTTTTCAAACAAACAAAAAGTCTCTGAAAGAAAATCTACAAAATTAACCATTTTGTCTATTTAATTCATATATGTAGTAAATTATGCCACTAAATTATGGCACTTCCCCATTGTCCCCTGCCATTATATAGGAAGCTTATTCAACTGAATTACCAAAGGCAACCCTGAGGTTAAGGAAACAAATTCTGCAGACTCCCTTGAACATCCCATTGATTCCCGAATTGCAGCTGAGTTTCTCACGTATTTTTAATTCATCCTATTAAAAAACTAAAGACCTGAAGAAAAAGAGATGTAGGTAGTTTAATAAATCAATTCAGAAGCTTTTATTTCTTGTAGCAGTCTCTGTGGATTGCAGATTTATTCTTTTGGGACTAAATAGGCTCAAATACCTCTCATTCATATGGTGGTAATTCTCATTCTCAAAATAAAATCATACAGTGCTGCTCTAGTTTTAAAACAATTCAGTCATTTAAAAAATTTACTTTCATCTTTAACTAAAATCATTTCAGATAAATCGATGATACATTATTCCCTTTCTAAGCAAATCTTAGTTTTGGGCACAGATAAGCACTGACTTATGAGCTAAAATATAGACCAAAAAGCATTTAAAGCTGAAACATGTATATGCCAATCCCCTTCTGCCCAAATCCCTTATTATATCAAGGAATAAGAAATATTTTTATTCCTTGGATAATAAATATACTTGATGTTTTGTTTACCACAAGCCAGGTCATAACAGGAAATGACTCTGTGCTTGTAAAATCAAAATTACTCCTTGGCTCACTTTATACAATTTCTGCATTTTTACAGGACGCTGTAGCCATTTTTATGAAGAATGAGTAAATGGTGTCTGCTTCATGCCTCTTCCTGCGTTAAATTACTCCTGCTTCCAATCAGAAGTGCTGCTTCTTTCTGTTTTAAGTATTACTACTGCTTTTTTGCATTTTGTGCAATTTTTTAGCAATCTTTCACATGACTGAAAAGATAGTATACATTCTGACATGAAACAGAAGGTCAAACACTTGAAATAGAGCTGTGTATAACTCTATCTCAATATCTATCTATGTATCTGCATTCCTGTGTCCACTGTATGGCTACAAGGCAAACCATCAAATCTTATCCTCTGTCAAAGGATAATGCAATTTTTAGTCATGAGATACTGCTAAAAGAGGAAATGGGGAAATTGCCCTGCAGAACTCAAGTCATATATCAGGGGAAAAAAAAAAAAAAAAAAAAAAGATGGCACAGAAGATAGACCTAACAAAAAATCACAAAACCATATCCATATGTACTGGCCAGATACAAAAACTCACACTTTTTTTCAGCTAACACTTTCTGTGACTATCAAAGACTGAGTGTTCAAACTAAAATCTTTCAAAGAATATAACACTTTCTCAGTATATTCTAACAGTTTAGATTGTCAAAGTGTATGAAATCTAATCACACAAAGGAAGTTAATTTTTAAGGAGTAGCCTTCCAAGACTCCCCCTAGATTCATTCCCATATCATTTTTGTTGGTGCTAGCAGATACTTTAGTAAACTTCAAAATCCTATTTTTAATAGATATTTTTAAACTTTTAGGGAATTATCTAGGAAAATAGTAAGCTTCTTAAAATAGCTATGTACCTATCTATAATGTAGATTTCAGCCCACCAGAGGTAATAGATAATTCTCTAAATGTGTTAAACTCCTCTCTTAAGAAGGTATATTTCACATTCCACATCTCAGCAGACTGAGGCAGGGAGTGTGACCAGAATTAAAAAACTGACAATAACTTGTAGTTGTAGAAAAAAAAATTCAAAGGTATCAATTTTTCATTCCCATTTCCTTTCCGACTTTCATAAGTGCTGACAAAACATGATCATTCTTTTTAGGATAATGGCAAAATGTGTTGGACAGGACTTGCAAGGATTCCCAAACCAGAAGGTCAGTTTGTGTTATTTTGGCTTCCCACAACTTATAATGGCCATTGATGCTTTTCATGGCTGATTTGAATGTCCAGTTTATTGGGATGTATGAGTCAGAAGGTTAGATGGTCACATTGCCTTGGTAGGGTACAATTCCTTGTAGCTTCTGAACATTTCCACTATTTCCACTATTCTTAATATTTATCTACAGAAATAGTATGTCAGGCTGTGAAGGTCATTCTGACAGAAAGTGCTCACAATTTTAGATTTTCTGTATTTCATTGCAAGACTTATCTCTTGTGCCTAGATGAACTTGCACATCAGTGCAATCACTGAGCTTTGGAAAATGCTTCCTTTAGCGTCTCCTAAAAGCATCCATGATCACAAAAGAAAAGTTGTTTTAAGAAATGATTACGTTTGTTCTACCTCTTATTCATTGTTAATGCCTTGTGAGAATGGATTCATTTTGTGCTATCTGCTGTCCTCATTAGAGTTTGCCAATTGGGAAAGGGAATTGTGAACAAGTCCATTTTAACCTTTAAGTTAACATGAAGAAGGTCACAGTCAAGTGATTTTGTAATGTATGTCATATGGTTGAAGATAAATGTATGTCAGATTTCTTTAGAAACCATGTACTTAATGTTCAAATCAGTACAGAACCTATTTTCAGATGCTGACCTTTTCTAGCAAGAAAATGTAAAAGTTCATTTGGGACATGCAAAAGACCAAAAGGAAGTTCAAAATCAATCAAATTAATTAATTAAAAGAGAATGGAAGTGTGTGAGAGAGATATGGTTCAAAAATATATGTATGACTATGCAAAAATATTTAAGATTTCTCTCTTTTGTATATGACCATTTCTATTTCAGATAACAATTTCATTATTAAAAATATAATGAAGTAAAGGTTTCTGAAGAGGTTAGCATTTTTTTAGTTTGGTGCCCTGAAGACGCCCGTCGCTGGCCGTCCCAGCGAGGCGTCCGCGGGCTGCGTGATCTTTTTCCGTCCTCCGCACTGTG
>JAUBNY010001100.1:1736198-1750400 GCA_032275445.1 Crypturellus soui | reverse complement strand
TAATGTGGTGGTCTTTCCTGACTGGGCAAACCCCGTTGGTGGGCGGACAGTCCTCCAGGGCAGACTGCTCCTGGCCCTCACCACCGGGATTCTAGCAGCTTCTAGAAAGACCTAGGGTTTGTTTCTGCACAGGACGGGGGAAGATCTTCTGCTCTGTCCCTCAACTGCTGACATCCTTTAACTACCTGCTAACGACGCACTATTGTTGGTGTGAACCAACCTCTATTGCTGGTGAACCAACCCCCACACATCACCCTTCTATTTTTAGCTGGGTGGCTCCACTCCCCGTTTATGACTCCCTGCAGTGCCCAGAACAACATTTACATCTGCAGATTAGAGATGCTATCTGTAGAAGTTCATATTTATGATGGATGGTAAATTGTTCAGTTCTAAGTAGTGTATTTTACTATAAACAAGAACTAAATGGAGAACTATTTCAGGCTATCCTTAGAGTTGTGCCAAGATTATTTAATCAGATGATGGTCATGGTCACAGAAACTTGTAACCACCATGAAAGTAAGTTTATCATCTATGCGAGAATACATGCAAATATATATAGTCCTATGTGGCTATTTTTTAGTATAATTTTATTTTAGGAGAGTTTTGTGCATACATGGACTTTACCATGGAGAGCTAATAGCAAAACACCCAAAATTTTTCTTTTGCCAATTTTGAAGAATAAAGTTTTATACATTGTGATACAACCAAAAGAGAGTGTCATGTTAAGAGCATTATTCTTGGGGGCTAAGCCATTGCCATGCTTGCATTGAAATGCTTTTGACAGGCCATCTTTACCTTCTTTACTCCAATAAAAAAAAAAAAGGTCATAACAAAATGTTTATCAGTTGGAAAGAAGAGTGCTTGGAGCACTTTCATGTTATTTTATAGCAGTGTTGTTGATTTCATTGAACTTACCTAACGTTGGAATAACACTAACAAGAACAAGGAACAATATATCTTTCTCCACAAAGGGAGAAAGGATTTTTTTTTTTACATGAATCTTGTTGATTCTTTATAACAATGTACAAGAAAGAACAATAGGCAATGGACCTTTATGGATAGTTTCAAGAAGCAAGAAAGGGAATCGTATAGCCCTCTGGAAAGTGAAAAGTAATAGAAAACTTTGTTGTGAAGAAGAGTAGAAGAGAGTCTGAAGGTCAGTCCTACTGGGACAAACCAAAAGTCAGGATGACTGGAGAAAGTGAGAAGAAAAGGACCTGGTGAGGTAGGGTAAAGAAAGTAAATAAAAAACTGTTCACTGACTGATTTCAGCAACCATTTCAGCTCCGTGTAGCTAATGTATACAAGGTAAAGAGTTAAACATGTTACTTGTATGTGTTAAAAGCAGTATGATAGACCTGTGAGTCAAGAATATCCTTGAATGCAGAGTGTGTTAAGTTTGCTGCTTTAGCATATAGAAGATTTTGCATGTGAGAATTAATTAAACGCAACAAAGATTTGAAAGCTGTTGTGACATTCATGGACGCAATAATTCTGCAGGAAAAAAGGAATGTCTGATATGTTTGCTTAGAAATTAATCTTAAATTCTTTTCCAGCACAGAGCTGTTTTGTAAACTGCTATTAACTAAGCTCAGAGATAGGAAAGAGAAAAGGAAAGGGAAAAACAAAGGAAAGGAAAGGGAAAAAAGAAGAAAGGAAAAAAGAAAAAGGAAAGGGAAGGGAAAAGGTATGACAATTTGGGGAATGCTTTTTGGATAGCCTAAACTCTTTCCTGTATACATATTAATCAACAAGAAATTTTAAATGTTTCCCACTGAGGGCAATGGACTGCAGAGTTGCTAGTCTGTTTCAAAAATTCTAATCCATGAGTTTCCCTTAACATGTTCATCAGAGCTAGTTTACCACATCATCATTACCACCACATTCATTGTTAGTTTACCACACTTTTTATACACGGTTGTACAAGTATAAATGCTTGTTTCAGTTAGCTCGGTAAGAGGTTATCAAAACTGTAGATTTGTAATCCATAAGGTAGTGCTGAGCAATTTTCTAATGTAGACTCAGTATTAGACTTTGCAAAAATCAGAGAGAGACCTGTGCTACTTATTATATAAATGAAGTTTGAGCTTTAAGGTATAGTGACTTGTAACTGTATGATGGGAACCAAAAAGGAATGTACCATTATGCCACTTATCAAGTCAGTACGATTAGTGGAAAAAAATCTGTATGCCACTTTATTGTAACAATGGTATCTCTACATCACATGCTTATATAAAAAGAGAGTTATAAAAGAAGGAAGATGATTGCCGAAGTAGCTATCAAAACATAGGACTCTCCTTTTAATGTATAAAATGAAACAATAGACAGAACACTTCAGGATAGTAGGATTTTGTTATCAGCAGAGTGGAACAGCACTATTAACAAATGTGTGCCTCAAAGATAGCTAAAGAATATTGATACTATAGGAGATGTTTCAGTAAAAAAGATGGCAGGTTAATTAGTTATTAACTGAAAATGCTGCTGATCAGCATTTCTGAATGGGATCTTTCTATGAATTCATCTAGAGAAGTTAATCTAAACATTCATTTTATTTTATATTGCCTTTACCGGATTTTTACTTAGACATATAGAAATGTAGTTCTCAAATATAAAAAAGATATTCAAAGATGCAGATCACAAGTATAAAATTGTACAGCTGTTTGTATATTTTTTATATAATGAAAACTCATAATTCTAACACAAGTTGCCTGCACTTTATTTATTTGTTGAATCAGAAGAAGAAAGTATTATCAGATATAAACTTGTTGAAAACAATGATATGGTGCAGTCTTAACGTAGCTGAGGATGCTTCTTATAGTATTTCTAAGTGTACTAAAAACAGGTTGATAAGAGAAGCTGGAGTAGTCACACATGTTCTTTATTAAAATATTTGCTTTCATATTCCAAAAATCAAATGTTTTCATCATAAACTTAAAACTGTCTCATTTGGTTTATTAAAAGTTGGCATACTACATGACTTTGTCCCAGTAAAACTAAAGTTATATTGACAAAAATAAATTTTCTGGTAATTAAATGTAGAATAGATCACATTTTGCGTATGAATTAAAAAAGAAAAGTCAAATATATTGCAAATAATAATAATCACATCCAAAAGTCTGTCAGTTGAGCTATATTTTACAAAGCTATAAAAAGATGCTTTCTCTGCCCAGGAGAATACAAGGTAAAAAGCCAGTTCAGTAATCTATCACTCTATTTTACCAGAAGCCTCCAGAATTAAATCTCCCACTGAAGTCAATCAGAACTTTTCTCAGATGAGAAATAAATGAACACTGGATTTTGGGTTCAAATTTAGATGTGATATACCTTTGGGAAAGATACAACTCTTTACTCACAACTGGCTGTTGTCAGCATAAAACACAGATACTGGAATGCGAACCACTGACCAAAGTGATTTGCATTTCATTTCTTTCACAAAAATTTGCATAATGAAGAGATGGAAATCCCTGAAACCAGCTGTGCCACCAGACTGCATCAAGGTTGTTTCCTACTGTAATACAAATGACAAATTAATGTAGCCCCTCAGAGAAGCATACTGAAATTTGTCTAAAATACAGGTACCGCTTTCTCTGACCTCCCAAGGTGAAACTCTGAAATGAACAAAGCAAGAAAAGATTGAGCAAGAGCGAGAGAGTTTTGCCTTCTCTTGGAATATTTGCACACTGGACTGCTCCAGTGAGCTCTGGGCTTCTCTTGGTATCTGAGGGTGGACTAGTTACAGGCTGAATTGCTTCTTCAGACACGGTGTAGTTGCACAACCCAAGGTTGTTAACTAAATGGCATGACTGAGCCCCGTATTGCTTTTTTGCTGCGCTTGCAAAGTTGATTGCAACTCCTTCCTGGGATTTATTATTGCCAATGTCCTATACTTTCTGAGAGGCATAATTCCTCACCAGAATATGTATAGTACACAGGTCCTAATTGAAGTCCTTCCCAGAATGACACAGAAAAATATCATGTCTTAATAATCATGTAAAGCTCAAATGCACAGGTATAGGCAGGAATCAGATACTCAAGTATTGCCTGTGTAAGCTTTAAGTGCACTGGCTGGTTGGCTGGCTGGTTGGCAAGACTATTCTTTTCTAGCTAGCTCCACTGTCTTTTCATTAATCTATTTCATTTTGATGCAGCAAATAGTAATATTATCCCCCATTGTACCATGCAAATGTTCATCAATATGTGAATTTTACATAGTCGGGTTCATTTTTATTGGTTAATTTAGGTTGCCCTACTTTGCATGTAATATCAGAATTTCAAAGACTAGATTTTTTTAAAAATGTGTGCTGTAAGTTATAACCAGAGCTGCAGGAGTACATAGAAGAAATTGGCTGCACTAATTCTGCTCATTTCAGGAGATTAGAAAACTCTGTTTCCTGATATGCAAAATATGAATAGTGATAGCAAAATATGAATCATCTCAGTGCAAAATTGCTAAATTATATCTTTTGTTTAGAAAAAAAAAAGGCCCTAGAGGTTTTTGTTGTTGTTATTTGTTTTGTTTGTTTGTTTGTTTGTTTTCTTACACTTGTCAGTTGCTGCTATCAGGAACTGTTATAAAAGGCCCTCTAACAAAAATAAAATGGGTGTGGTAACCACGAGCAATGGATCTTGTTTATATTCCGTGTTTGATTCCTTGTGCTTCCCTACACTCTACCCTCGTCTTCCCAGTGCATACTGAAGAAACTGGCATGTGTTGTGTGTGGCAGATGGACATGCCATGGCATACACAGATTCTCAGCACAGTTCTGGCACATACTCTTTACCCCGCGTTTGCTAGCTAGCAAGGATTCCAGCAGCAGCTGTTTCACAGGAAATGTTGCTCACTGTCTCTGTATTAAAAGTAATTAAGCTGGGATGAACCAGTGAAACCAAATACGAAGTGAACCACTTTTAGACCAACCTATGAGATTTGCAATTGTCTTCTTGTCAATAACTGAAAGTGAGAGAGCGTGCTTGTGCCTCTTCTTTTAAAACTTGACATTTCTTTTGACATTCATTAAACTAGACTCAACGTGGGGGGGCACCCTTAGGTCTGTTGAATATTATTTCCTTGTTTTTCTCTCCTATTTCCTCATATTTCAGCTTTCATTTCACAGTGAATACCATTAATCCAAGAGGAAACAAAAATGACAATTTGAGTACCTTTTATCTATGGTGCAAGGTAAGAGTTTCAACATTAAAGTTATTATTCAGCACTAAAGATATGTTATGGCTGCTCTTGTTTAGGTGTCTTTAAACTATCTAGGTGATACAATTGCAGGTTTATTCTCTGAATTACAACTGATTTGCCATACAAGCAAAAGGGTATTTAATGCAACTAATGATAGTCTCTGTTGTTCTTGCATGAGATGATTAAACTTGTATTTCTTATTGGAATTTGTCCTACTGACCTCCCCCATATTTATGCATGACATGTTTTACCTATATAAATATCTTCTAGGAAGTCTTGCTCCTTTCTTTATAGAAAAAGGGCAAAGTGCCAGATTATTGATTTACATTAGCACACTGATTATAAAAAAAAAGGAAAAAAAATCACGAATGGTAAAAATGCTTTAAATATTTTAGTTTTACACTTCACTAGTGAATACCATCTTTTAAATGACTCTCCAGTTAAATGATTTGCCAATATCTTGTCTTTTTGTTCAGCCCTACCTTGTGTGGAACTCTGAAGTGTTACAATATTAACCAACTTTTCTGACATCAGTGTCTGTTCATTAGCCACTAATTGCTAGTTGTCTGTATGCAAGGTTACACCATACGAATTGTATTGATTGACAGTAGCAGAATGTTTCACCTAGATAAGCATAATGATTGTAAACACATTAGCACAAAGACGAAAACTTGTGAGCCGCTAGTTCAGTAAGACTTGCAAAAGCAATAATTTGATTCTCAGGCCCAAACTTGACCTGATTGTAGATGGTAGAATGATGGTAGACTTTGGGGAGACAAAAGGAAACATCTTGTAGGAAACAGGAGGAAAAAAAGCGGGGGAGGGAGAAAGTAAATATAATAAACACTAGTTAAAAGCAAACAAATATCTTTAGTTAGTAGGGTTCTCTATCATTACCCAGGCTGCTTTGCTTTAGATTGTATTTATATATCACAGCTTTGTCTTTTTGTGACTGTTCTTTATTCTTGACAGAATGAATACTACCACCACTGGTGGTATAACTAGCTTTCTCCCAATTTGGACCATATGGATCTGAGTTTAGAAAGCACAGGGAATCTTTAGGTGCTGTTACAATGGTACTAAGAATTTCCACAGCATTACATTGCTAGCAGCACTACATCTAAATTAAAAATGTACTGTTCTCACACTATTTTGACATGATCAAACAAAACACTTGGAAAGCCATAATAAGTATCAGCCTCCTCTTTTATAAGAGTTTAAAGATTTTTATTTTCTTTTTGTGAAAGATTTGTACCACATGACAAAGTACACAACCTTTTCCTGGAAGTTCTTGTTGAAAAAGAGTGACTTAGTGAAAAGGTAATTATCCTTTAAGAAAAGGATGAGAAAGCATTTTTATTCCTAATTCTGCCTATATGACCTTGAATAAATGTCTTAACTTTTAAATATCTTAGTTTGTCCATAAAAGTACTTATCTGTGACTTACAGATTATTATGAAGATTAAGTTTGTCAAGCTTGGCAATGTCATCCACAGTTAAGCTCACTTTTAATAAGCGTATAGCTTTTCAAAAATCTTTTCCAGATATCATTTTTTTTGTTGTTGTTCTTTATCAGTTATCTGTTTTAAACTGATCTATGTGCATACATAGCACATACATAAAATTTAGAGAGTGGGGTTTGGTCATTTTGAAGAACAGAAGTTCTTAAAATATTTAAGCAAAAAAAGATTTCATTGAAAATCTCTAGGCTTTCTACAGGGTATTAGGGTGCATTGGACAGTGTGATCTAGCAGTTATCATTCACAGAATCTGAAAGGGAGTATATGAGTACCCAATTTTCACAATCAGTGTTTACACATACTAAATTATATTAAGTTACACCAGGTAAGCAAAATACAATTGTAATCTGTTGCTCACTGCTGTCCAAAGAATTCTCTTATTTTAACTTTTTTTTTTTATTTGTTGCATAGAGATTTCCAGCAGTTTTCAGAGTTTTGGAGATTTAAGGTCTTTATCAATTTTGATTTTTGGTGGGGTTTATGCTTAACTTTCTAGCAAAAAAAAAAAAAGACATTTTAGCTGATATATTTGCTGTGTTTTCATATGGATGTTAATCAAACTCAGAAATCTTCTGATGAAATCAGTATATTTAATTTTTAATTGAAAATATTTCTTAAGAAAATGTCTCAACATCTGAAAATCTCTACTGAAATTCATTTTTATTGATAAGGGTTTTTTTGTTTCTTTTTCATGGGGACCTGAACAATCCTTGATTGATAAATCTCTTGGGAAGTAATATGTACTTTTTCTGCCTTCAGAACATTTACAATCATTATCTTGTCTGTAACATTAAAAGAGATTCTGCTTCTTGCCTGAGGTAAAAATCCATGTGTCAAAGGGGATGTATTTTTAAACTATGGTAATATTTGTACCTTTTTCCATTTGAAATGAAATCATATACTGCAATTCTTCAGTCAAAAACCTAGGCAAAGGTTCAATACTTCAGTTTATGGAAATCAATGAAACTCCACCAATTTTCATATTTGTATATTAAAAATGCTTTCTAGGGATCTAGAAAAACCCATACTGATGTAATTCAAACCAATACTGATATAATTACTGATGTAATTCAACCCTGTTCTGTCTTGATCAAGAAAAGCAAAATCTTTCTATAAGAAACACTTAGGAGATAATATGTATCTGATACAAAATGTCCACTTCAGGTGCAAAAGAAAAAGCCTTGCGCTTAAGGATTAGTCTTTAAGCCCTATTTACAGAAATTATTTAGTATCAATGAGTGACTCCCAGTTGAACCAGGAATTTTTCCTCATAACTCTCTAGCTTCATTGTGCATACTGATACCTGAGAACTCATGACTGCCTTACTCAAACCATTGATAGTCCTATTACATCTGTACAGAAAAAAAAAAAATCCAGTAGTATCATCCACTTAGAAATCAGGTGCTGTGATTGAGGGTAGAGGTTAAAGCTACAGCCAGTGTTTTGAATTTTAGCCTCTAAGTTAGACTCTTATCATACTTGGTTTTATGATCTTGCTCTACAAATGCTGCAGAGACTTGGGCTAAATGGTATAGTCAAAATTTTCCTCTCACTAAGTGGCCTCAGCATGTCACTTG
This sequence comes from Crypturellus soui, assembly GCA_032275445.1. Lineage (NCBI taxonomy): Eukaryota > Metazoa > Chordata > Aves > Tinamiformes > Tinamidae > Crypturellus > Crypturellus soui. The sequence goes on along the minus strand of JAUBNY010001100.1, from coordinate 1,742,115 downwards.
TATCCTGAAGGGAATACACTGGCTCCCTGTCAGCCATTGAATTGATTTTCAAATTGCTTTGATGGTTTATAAGCCAGTGCAGTCTGAGAACTGTGTATTTATCACAATTCCCTTCTCTGCATGAGCCCAGTCTTTCTCTGTGATCATAAAAAAATAAGTAAATTGGTAATTCTGGAATGGACAGTATGGTAAAGACTCAGGAACACATATTTAGCTGTTTCACAACTTAAATAAATAATTGAATCTCTGGCAAAGGTCTATAAATGGTTTCACACATTTATTTTGAGTTCTAAAATTTTACAGCATTTTAGATGTGTAAATGATCAGCATTTCTTTGTCTCTACATCCATGTAATCATCTAGGTCAGAACTGAGTTACTCCCCCTCCCACTCACCTTTAAGGGCCCAAATCTGGTTTGAAGAAAGCTTTAAGACTAATGAGGAAAGTGCTGTTTGGCCTATCTGCTCAAGGCTGTAGGCTTAAAGCTGACCTATAAATGTGCAGACGTCTTTATATTATGTAGTCAAAAACACTATGACTACTGCACATGACATATATGTTTGCTATATATGTTCAGAATTTTGTATTGCAGGTGCTGAGCACTGAGCTAAAGATGACCCTGCTCTAAATAAACTCCTTTCAGTGCCCTTCAATTCACAGACTCAGTGTCAAAATCAGTGAATGATTTCAACTCTTACGAACATCTAAGTTGTGGTCTAAGCAAACAAAAGGATTTCTTCGTTCAAAATCAACAAACACACACCTTTATTACTACTTAACTTAAGCACTGCAGTAGAGGATGAATACATGTTTACTTCAATTCCATTGTGCTAGAAACTGTTGGGTCATATAATAAATTATAGTTCCTATATCAAATGGATTCTAAAATAAATACAACTGTCAAAGAACAGTAATGGAAAGCTATATTTCTGAGTTAATGAATAAATTTCAGGTGCAAAGGCGTTTTAGAAACACACCGTGCCCTTCCAAAGGAGGAATATGACTCTTTCTGTAGGAGCATTTGTCAAAATTCATGGAGTCTTTAAATATCCCTCCATAATTGAACTAACAAGTACCACTGTTACCACAAGTACCTCTGTAAATAAAAATATTTCTCTGGAGATAAGGATTCTTAAACAGTAATAAAATAAATGTACATATGCTATGGGAAAAGAATAAAATAATTATGAACATTAAACCAATCTATTATTTTTACCAGTCTGACATGTATTCTATTTCTGACTCTTCTCAGCTATGCAAAGGATTTTGAGGAAGTCAGTTTGCCTGTTTTCTTCCTACTGATTCTTATTTTAAGAGCATTGTAAGCACTTTTATTTTGCACCGGTATAACAGCTAAAAAAATAAGTTGTTTGTCTCCAATGAAGGAATTCAATAATTACAATAATAAACAAAATTTTCAATCCTTCAAAATAAAGATCTGACATTGTAAAATTACTTAACAATTGTATTTGTATTTTTAATAACAAATATAATTGTTCAAGTTGACATTTTCAATATGACTATCAATGTCTTTCATTAACATTATCTGAAGGGGTTGAACTTTATAATGAGACAGGGTGTTTGCAATTTCAATGAAATTAGATGTTCTGTTTTCTTAACTAGTTCTTTTGTGTTAAGTTAAAAAATGAAAGTATTTTCAAAAATCATTTAAAATGGCATAAAAATACATTTAAATCAGATAAAGGCATAAATAAGGATTTAGACAGTTTAAGAAAATCTATGTCAATAGGTTGAAAGCTTTTTAAACTGAATTTGATTATATTCAAAAATTTTCAAGATTATGACTCATGTTACTGGATTATAGAAGATTGTCTTTATTTTCAAAAACAATTTGGCTGGTGGTGAGACATTATACATATGACATAGTACTGATTTTATGTGATAATCCAGAGTCTCACATATTTCTTCATGTATTTCACCTTTAATATGACAAATGCATTTAGAACCTATTTATTTTTTCTAAAAATCCATTTATTTCTTTATAAAAAGGATTTCATTCAGCTCAGTGCTTGCAATAACAGGAGCTAAATGAATTAGTTGCTATATACACAGTGTACCTTTAAAAAAATGCATCCTAAGTTTATATTTTTTAAAGGACATTTTAAATATTATGGAGCAGTCTCCTAAGTAGCATAAGGAAAAAATGCTACATGCATGATACACAGAAGGAATAAAGAAAGGTAAATGAGTATTATTGATAACATTCCATCAAACTCTGTCTCAGCTAACCAAGAGGTAGGGGTGTTGCTCCATACCTCAAAGAGAAAATAATTTACTTGTTTTTTTCTCCCCAGGCAAAATGATCACTAGGATAATCTACAACATATTGCCTTGTTAGTAGTTCCTCAGACAGGAGCATAGTGCTGGACGGAAATAACCAGCATCTTCAACATTGGACAGGATTAAAAAAGAGAAGCAGAGCTCAGGTTTTTTGTGTTTTTTTTTTTTTTTTTGCGCCAACAATCAATATTTAAAAGTAGAAAATTCCCTCTTACCTAGGGGAAGAATATCAGTAATATATATAAGGACAGTTTGTGGGAAATTATCCTTCTACCTTTGATGTACCGAATTAAAGTTGGAAGGAAAACAATAGTCTTTTTTGGTTGGTTAATTGGGTTTGTTTTTGTTCTGATAGCCTAAAGTTGAAACTCTTTGTAGCCTACTAGTTGAACAAAGTCCTTTGGAAATTTCAGGAAGACCAACACTACATCGTTGCATGGGAAAACGTTCTTCATGGAAATGTGTTTTATAACCTAAGAGAATTCATAATGTAGAGAAAATAATTTGGTGTTCACAATAATAGCTAATATTTCTGAAGAAAATGATTTTGAGTATAGAGGGCAGCAGGCAGGCAAAAAAAGAGTCTTGCTTTTTGTAAAACAAATTAACTATCTTGAGAAATAGCTCTTGATTTACATTAATATAACTAGAAGAGCCTAATTAGCTGTGAAGGAGCATTCATATAGAGGACTACCATTTAGCGTACTTGTTTTTGAGATGCTGTTACTATAATTTATAACATAGCAGCTACAATTACTATTATACTCTATATGGTAAATTATTAATTAATAAGTAATTACACAATATATCTGTATAACTAGAACTGTGGCTGCTATCACAAATAATTTTAGTTTAGTGATATCATAAATGTACCACTAACAGTTTATAATATTTATATTAAAATAGTTTATAATATTTATATTAAAATATCCTTTATTATTGACTGATTTAAATAAACAGCTGATACAAATAGATAATTTATTATACAAGAATTACACTTTTCACAGCATGTTATATATTTAAGTATATCTATTTAGATAGACTTGCAACGGGCAGTCTGATTTAGAAAGTATATATAGAGAGGCTTTCCCATAAAAACTGACTGTATCATTTTAAAAAAATAAGCTACTATTCTTTCTCACAGAAGCCTTCTCACAGATCCATGCCTTATTCTGATAAAATAATAGTAATTAGTATGTAGTAGCATCACTTTTAAATCAAAATCAATCACCAAATACCACTCTACATATTATACATTGCGTATTATATATCACACTACCTATCATATGCTATATACCACGTACCACATATATACTACATATGTATTATATATTACCTATAAATAAATCACTTCCATGAAAGATATCTGTGCAATCTGTTTCATTGTATTTCCACTCCTGTAAGCACAAACAGGATGGTATTCCTCCTGTCCTTTAGTTAACATTTCCAAGATGGAAAAGCCATTTTGCTTTGCATGAAGTTCACAGGATCCTTTTGGAAACATTATGATTGCATCAATTTTATAGACTCAGAAACTGTCTAATGGGATAAGAATATTATAAGTTGTAGCTGTAGAAGAAATTCGGTAATGTAAAAAACAATCATATACCAGGGCTTCAGAGCTCTACCTGTAAGTGTACCTTGCCCAGGTAGTCACCAGTTTCCTAGATAAAGAATTCCCACTGGTCTCTGCACAGTGGCAATGATGGACTGACATGAAAGAAAGTGATTTTCTGAACAGTTACTGTCCCTTCATAACAAAGGAATTGATTGATTTGAATTAGTAAAACAAAGGAACTGGGTAATTGTTACAGGAGATCTATCTCAATGAGATAATTTCAGACAGTTCCAGAAATCCCCCAAAGAAACAAGTTTGAATGTTAACATCCTTCCTCCTTCTTCTGCATGGTCTTGTGCAAAAGGGTATGCACATCACTGGAGTCACAAATCAGTTTAATTCAGACGGTTCTTGTGGCACTTGAGTGCCATTATTCCCTAGCAAGGTTAAGCTTAAGTCACACAGCCTCTTGTTACGTAAGGTGTGCACACACAGCAAACAAAGGGCAAAACAGAGCCCCATTCACTTGCAATGCTACAAGGTAATTAATAATCATTATGAACACCCTGAGTCCATTACTTCGATTTCACTGTTTGACCTGGACAAGTCATGTATTTGTAGTGTCAGAATGGATATCTGTACCTTTTCAAGGTAGATATTCATGGTGAGTATTCATGAACATGAACTCCACTTTTTCAGGAGTATTTTTTTTCTTATTTTAAAATAGTTCAATTAACATTCTGGTCAGTCATTAGGAACCACAGTTGTAGAAAACAGTTCAAAATGACTATATATGCACATCTTTGCAGTGTGATTGATAGAAAAAAAAATGTTCTGGAAATATTCTGTACCTATGCAATTAGTTCTACTTAATTCTGCTGTAGTGTTTTTATTTTACAAGAACATGAAGAACTCTTAACTGAGATCAGTCTCCTATTTTGATGAAGAATTTGTAAACATAGAGACTTAGGATATTATTTATACAGATATATATGTAAATATATAGACTTAGGATATTATTCATTATTCATTCACTCATAACAGAAAATGTACAGAACTAGCCTAAGTTCACAGAAGCTACTTCGAAAACTGAGAGTGATAGCAATGTTCAAACTCTATTATGTAGCTTCAAGATATATTGAGAAGGGACAGTGAACAATAAGAACAAACAAAATATTCTGGGACCAGGACATTGGTAATGTCATAAATGCACATTTTCTGCTTATAAAGGTAGCAATTTAATGATTCAGGAATAGGATTCAGATTTATACATTTGCTATTCTTACCTTCTAGGCTGTTGCATGACATCTGTGCAAGATACTATTTTCATTAGCATGGATTTGCCTGTGGCTCAGAAGTTCATTTCTAGAGCCTACTGAAGAATTTGATAAGATCCTTCTTCCTCTTAACTAGCTCTGATTTCTGTGGAAATTGAAGATACTCGACATTTTGCAAGGACTCAATTAGAAGGGTAAGCCTATAACTTGACATGACATAAATCGGCATAGCTCTGCTAGAAATACACTAATTTATACCTACTGAAATACAAAACCATAGAATTTCTTAACAATCTGGTAGGCACTTTTTTAAAATTAAAGATTGTCAGATATGAATATCTAATTTATTTTTAAACAGTGTGTTTGGGGTAAGAATTTACTATGATCACCTACAATTTGGCTGTCCTTTTTTAATACTGTTGAAATAAAGCTCTCAGAAATCAAAATCTCATGTTAACTATTCCATGCTGAGTATCTGAAATACATTTAATATTCCTAAATAAATAGAATTTATTAAAGAATTTAGAGAAGACCTAAGAAATATAATTATGAATGAGACGAGGTATCTATCCAAAGGGTTGGACTAGATGACCTCTAGAGGTCCCTTCCAGCCTTAGGCATTCTATTCCTCTACTCAGCCCTGGTGAGGCCGCATCTGGAGTACTGTGTCCAGTTCTGGGCCCCACAGTACAAGAGAGATGTGCAGCTGCTGGAGAGAGTCCAGCGCAGGGCCACGAGGATGATCAGGGGCCTGGAACATCTGCCCTATGAGGAGAGGCTG
>JAUBNY010001100.1:1682828-1717881 GCA_032275445.1 Crypturellus soui | reverse complement strand
GTGCTCTGCAAGACTGCTCAGCCCTGCCAAGTGGCATGACTGAGCCTGTGCAGGCACCAGGGGTCACCTTTGGGCAGTCCAAGGCTTACACAGACCTAGGCTTCCCTTGAGGCCTATAAAGATCTCCCCCCAACACTCCGGCACCTCCCCCGTTCTCCAGGATCTTTCAAAGATGATGGAGAGTGGCTTGGCTACGACATCCGCCAGCTCATGCACAGTATGATAACTACTTTCAACATCCGCATTTTATGAAAAAGAATTAAAATGTTTTAGTACATTATCTAGATCTTTATAGAAGCTTGGAAGAGACTAAATATTTTCCCCACCACACTTGATATGGCAGTTTGGATCAATGGTTAAATTTTTTGTTATTTTAAAGTTGTAAGTAGCCCTCTACAAGGTAGTTGTGGTTTATTACCGCAGTGAAGTTTGTTCTGAAAATCACATAGCCTTCAGACAGCCTGAGGTCACTGCAGTGAATAACCTTTGGTTTTGTTCTCTAGTTAGCTGTTTGTTCTCATAGTTAAGTGCTTGAGTGGGCAAAAAAAAACAATATATGTAAAAAGCACAAATCTCACATCTCTCAGTATTTGTAGTAGTCAAAATATATTACTGTTGGGCTAATCAAAAACATCATCAAGGTTTTTCAAACAGACTACAGATGCAGAAATATAATGCCATGATGCAGAAAGAGGGTTCTCTTCCCTTGCCCCCTAACCAACTTTCGATAATTTATGAAGTCTCTATCCTATAACATGAGGCTGGTAACAAGTTACCTTCGTGTGCCCCCTAGTGCTGCAGAAGCTGTGTCCACGTAAGCTGATCCATGAGAGCCCAAGCTCTGACCTCAACACCAACAAGAAGGATGAAACCAGTACTTACAACCTAAGCTTTGCCACCCTTAAGAGGAAGCTGGTTATTTCATTTACAGCTTCCATTCGCTGGCCTTTGGCTCTCCTACAGAAGTTACTGCAGCTCCAGAACAGCGGGAGACCCACTGTGACAGAGGAAAAATGAACCTCAGTCCATGACCCCTTTTATTCTTTTCTCTTTTTCCATCATATGAATCCTCTCTTTTTTTTTTTTTTTTGTTAGAGGTCTTTTTATGTAATGCTTTCTCTTTGTTTGATTTCTCAATTTGTGTAGTGTTTCAAAGCTCCTCATTTACAGCGATAATGTTTTCCCATTATCTTGGATCTCTCATTCTTCATTCTTTTTATCTGCAGTGATAATAATAACCAAACAAAACAAGCATCTGCTCAACTGTAGTAAATTATCAGGCTTTCTATGCTCTGCACAGACTAAAAATATCTGAAGTTTATTTCATACTGTGAATATTTTCAGGCTGCAGTTTGTCCAACATGCGTACTGCTTAGAGGCAGAATTTATCCTTTGTTCTTTCATTGCTAGTTTGAAGTGTACAACTACTCTCCCCTAATTTTCTGCAATATCCGGTCCTGAGTTTCTATAAGTCTATATCACCAATTAATTACAAAACAGTGAGGACTTAAAGAAACAAGCAATTTATAATGCAGGGTCCAATTCTACAATTTACATTGCTATTGAATATTGTTAGAATAGTTAAAGTAGAGAAAGTTTATTTCTGTATTTGAATTTCTAAATCTACAGCTGGTTGGCATCTGGACAGCTCAGGGAATGCTGAAAAAACTACATGACGTAGCACCTATTTATTTTTGTGTATCTATATTTATATATGCACATAAGTATAGATGAGTATAGCTATAATAACAGAATATGTAAGCCTTCAGGAAGGCTTGGAATATGTAAGCCTTGGAATATGTAAGCCTTCAGTTCTGTAATTGTTCTATACCCATTTCAGGAAGAATGTCTTCTGAAAGCATAAAATTTAGCTATCACGAGTATAAAGTAAAGAAATAAATATTTAGCTCATAACCAGAAAGCTCTTACTTTTGACAGACCAAATACTTGAGATTGCTTTTGGGTGATGGCCTATCATCTTGGTGATTGAGAAGCTGGACTATTGGTGGATTTTTTTTGAATAGAATTAGTCAAATTTCTCTACTGTCCCCAAGTCAATAAATTCTTTATGCCACTACGATTCTAAAATTGTGGTAGGACCTTTGACATATTTCAGGTACTCAGTATTTCCCTCCTTCTCCCTCATCTTCCACAATAGAAGCCAAATGTGTAAAACTACAAGTGGGACTGATTTGTGGATGCTATGCTATGTATATGTGGATGCTGTTGCTATGTAGCAATACAGTTATGTGTAATTCAGCAGAAGTTTCACTTGGAGAGAAAAATTGTGAAATACGAAGTTTGCAAGTTTTATGTAAGTCTATTTTGAAATTAATCCTCTAAGAAAGAATAAGACTTATTTGCAGAATTGATTTATTAGAAGCTAAAAAAAGAAGAGTATATGGAATAAAGACATTTTATGTGAGAGCAGTGTGTTTCTAACCAAAGTGTTCAACTGATAATGCACATAAACTTATTAAAACCTAAAGCTAAATATCCCATCCAGCTGCTATTGAAAAGTTAATCACAGTATGAAGCTAATCCTGGATAGCAGGATTTTTCCACCAATAAGCCTTACAGTATATAAAGTGGGCTCTGTGTCTATACTTTATAATGCTAAACCTTGAACCCCTATGAACCACCTTAAGTTTTTTTTTAAAAAAAGAATGAAAATGAAAAAGAAACAAAACAATCAGTATTCAACTTAAAATATAGGAGCACGAAAGGATCTATATAATTAACTACTTAGCAGAAGCTGCTTGCACAATAATTCTCAGTAGAGTAGTGGTTTTGCAGGTCATTTGTACAGCAATAAAAAAGTCGCTACTTAAATAGATGAAAAACTATTATCTGAAATCAGCAGGAAAATAAAAAAAAAACTAACATGTATAGCAATATGTCATTTGGGTTGCTTCCTACAACTTCACAAAATAAGTTCAGATAATGAAAGCTTCCTACATTGCATATAAACATACTGCAATAATGAAGATATATTAGTCATGTTCAGAAATCAAAAACTTAATCTTACCATTTACTCTGATATTTGTCAATGAGATTGAGAAACAAGACAACTAACTGATAAGACTCTCAAAGATTTTAGACTAATTCAGAAAACAAAGATTATCCCCTTTGTATAACCAAAGCGTTAGGCTTTCAGAATTGTTTCCGTAGCTTACCATTCTCTAGAACTGCTGTGTTAAAGAGTGCAAGTACAAACCATCTTAATGAGTCTACCTGTTTCTGAGGCATTTCTAATAGTTACTATTTAGTGATTTCTCTACACCCCACTTCAGGTTTAAGCACACCCACCTAAAAGAGTACTACCTGTAAACAGCTCTATTCACCGTAAGGACATTATTTTAATGATTCTTCTAATATGCTTTCTAACAGCATAGATGATTGATTGCTCCTAGCTGACAAACCTATCTCAGTAAAAAGAAAAACATCTTTTAAGAAAATCAGTAAGTACTTTTTTTTTCTTGTCTTTTTTCATATAGGGCAAGGTTAAGGATGCACTGGGGGTTCAGTATATCAATTTCAGGTGGCAGGGATTTAGAACAAGTGCTGTAAATTGGATAATTAGCTTTTTGATGAGGAAGCACAGAGGGTGAAAAAGAGGCATCTGAGACCCAAAGAAAGACGTTTTTAGAAGTTGTAATGTCAAATTGATCTGGACTGCTGCCTGGAATGTGCCCCTGCTTAAAGATTAAGTTTAAAACTTAAACTGAAGGTGGAGTTGAATAAGAGAGTTGCTCTACTGGAAGTGGTGTTTTCCTATACTTCAAGGGTGTTGCCACATATAAATTTTTTGAAAGTTCAGATTATGGTTCGGAGATATAATTTCTCTTTAAAACAATCACTAGAGAAAGAAAATTGGTGTTTGTTTCTCAGATTCATCTCTAAAGCTTATATTTGAATGAATTTTAAGAGATGTAGAGGGTTTGTTTGTTTTCACTCTTTGTTACCTGAGGTAACTTGTGCTTTTTTTTTTTTTTTTTTTTTCTCTTCCTTCCTTCTTAGTCTAAGTGCCTTCTTTTCTGACTACCTATATTCTCCTCCTAAGGCACAGACTATAGGATTTCCCTAAGCAGCTGTTGAAACAGATAATAGGAGGAGGGTAAGTATAAAATCTAAGCAAAGGAGATGACAGTGAATATCAGTTTTAATAAGGAACTACAACAAACAGCTGCCACTTGCTTAAATTCAATAATGGTATCTGTATCACTGTGTATTTTTGTTGTTCACTCTACTATACACAGTTTAGTCAAAAGGACGATATAGCCTAGTCTAAAATTCTGCCAGAACTAGTACTATTGCTCTCTTTCTAGTAGAAGTTCTTGATTCTATTGAGCATTTCAGTCTTTGCAAAGAATGAGGTCACTGAAGAAGTGAGGACCCCTATTTTTGTCCTGTTTGAAGAAGAATTTGAGAGGATAAAGCTGTTTCTTGGGGTGAAAATCATATTATCTTAGGTAGCCCTAAGTTATTTATTTTTTTAATATTTCATAGAATATTTCAAGAATATTTATGGCTAGGTAATGCATGACACTTCCAGTATGTTTGGTTTCAGGATGAAAATGACCTTTCAATCAATTCTCAATCCTTTGCCTCCAGTGACTCAACTGTTTTTTCAGCCACATTATAGTCACCCATTACAAACCTCACTGATATTTTTAAACTTATCTAATTTGTTTTAGATTTACATTATTGTGTGCTGTAACTGTGTTCATATAATATGCACATATTAAAAGATATTACAAGTAAATAACTATTTACTATAACTACATAACTATTTTATGTAGAATTGTCTATGTATGACACTGGAATAAAATGTAAAAAACAGAGGAATATTGGCATGGAATGAGATTATTAGCCTTGAAATTATGGGCACAGGACTTCCTGTGTCCATATGAACAGCTCACCAAGGCTTAATTACTGCTTGTTAAAGACTTGCAACTTTGGAAGATGGGTAAAACAAAGAGACAAATTGTCCCCTTTACTTGTAAGGGGACAATTTAAAAAGTAGGCAACACATTATATACAGGTAATACAGGAGTATATACAGGATTCTCAGACTTGCAAAGACAAGAAGAAAGATCAAGGTGTGGAGCAGGTTAGCAAACATAAAAATGCTCCCAAGTAGTTCTTTGCACAAGGAGTAAGGCACAGTTGTCCTAAATATTACGTTCTTCCTAGTAAAACATACAGAAGGCTTATAAGCTGCATTACCCATTCTCCATCGCTGCAGGGAGTACAACAGAGACTGGTCATGGTGACTCCATTCTGCCGCACTCTTCATTTACTCCTATTAGCATGTGCTAGCAGAGCACATTGTGTTGCTGAGGGAATTGTGGGAATTGTGGATTCCATACATATCAACCATGCTGGAAGTGGTAACTGTCTCTCGCTCCAGGCAAGCCTTTATAATGCCATAACTTCTACTAGGTCATAGTTTTTCTCTAGTTTCCATTTTTTCAAGCATTCTTCCCAAACACACTATACAACAATTAGTTAGTAGTGCTCAATGGAAAATGCCATAAACACTTCAGCTGTCTTCCCTTTACCTCAATTCATTTTACACTTCCTCAATTACCTGTTCAGTTTTAGTCACAGCTTGCCCTTACAAGGCTCTTGTAAGAAGGAACTCCATAGGGGATTTGCATTTACTGGGACTTTCTGTTCCTTTTAAGGCATAGTAAGGTCGAGGTAGATTTAGATAAGTGTTATATAAGGTAGCGTGCACTTAGGCAGGTGCCAGTGTGTCGTGTGCAGAAGTTTGTGTTTTTGCTTTTTTTAATGAAACCTTCATTCTGAACTGTATATTTAACTTGCACTTTTTAAAATACACTCATGCATGTCTAGTGTCTGGTCTAGTTCATAAGGATGCGATTAAGCATTATAAACAAGGAATCAGTAGATGCATTACTTCTTACCTTTGACAGTCATCATAGTCAAGTTATTCAAAGTGATCTATCAAATCAGCCTAGGTGAACACAGTATATTTATTTAAAATGACTATTCAGATACATTAAGGAAGTACATGGAGAACTGCAAACACTTTCTAAATGTATAGTTCAGGGAGCTGGGCAGTAGACTGAATATTTCAGGACCTACATCTTGTTTACAGCTTGGGAGGGCACAAGCTACATGAATCATTTGACCTGCCTTGGCCTTTGTCTCTTTCTCTGCAGTTCTTGAAATACGTGATTACAAAGCAGCTGAGGTCCCTGAGCAGCTGGCTGTGAAAACTTTAACTGTTCATAAAATACAATAAAGCAATACTAATCACTCAAGGCAGTCTGATAGTACAATAAGAGAAAAATATTTGTTAATTTGCTAAAAATGCCAGTCATGTGAAAGTATTGTTGCAGTTTGAAAGCAGTGGGGAGGAAGGTATCAAAATGCTGTGGCAGCTATAGGCCCAACTCTGGCAGTACTGGCTTCACAGTCTGATCAGACTGTATGTCTGATCACCTTCCAAACAAGCAGTCAAGTTCACAAACAGCATGATTTATTCAAGTGCAACATTTATAAAGTAGGTTTTGGTTGTCAGTATAGGAAATTCTCTACTACAGTGTGGGGTTTTTAGCTAGCTCTCATGTACAAATGCCCAATCATCACTTGCCCCAGAAGATGGGAGAGGGCTCTCAGTCTCAAGACTCCTCAGGTAGCTTCCTGACCCGCGAGGAGGAAAGGAGCTTAGCCTGTCGACTAATTCAGAAGTTAAGATGGAATCTTCCTTCCTCCTCTTTCCTCCCTAGTTCACCTTTTATACTTTTTTCACATTTAGGTGGAGCTTGAGTGACTGTAGTCATACATACTTTTGTTATTGATTGGTGAAAAAGTCTCTCGCTTTCATTTAAAGGTACAGTCAAATGAAAATTTGGAGAACATGCTCACTGAGGAGTGGTCATACCTCGGAGGTGGGTAACTTTTGGAATGGAGGTGTGTTTTGGCATTATAATGAGCAAAGTTCCTCTGAAAGGAGTGATTTGCCACCCTTGCTGGCTCAGCACCGCACATCTTTTATCGTACATCTCCCGTTGCGCAGCTCCTGTGCAACTCCTCAGCAGCCCAGCACAGGGAGTGCAGCAGAGTTTGGCCGCGGTGTCTTCACTCCTTTCCACCCTCCGTTACTGCCCTTTGCAGCTGTGAGGAGGGCAGGTTGTGCTGCCTGGGGAACCGTAGAGGAGCAGAGTGCGGGCGTACCAGCCATCCTGGAAGGGGCAAATGTGTCTCACCCCAAGCAAGCTGCTGTAATGCCAAAACCTCTGTTAGGCCCTAGTTTCTAGGCTTCCCCTTTTAAAACAATTATTACACGTTCATGAAGACAAAGTAAAATCCTTATATCCTTATCAGAGCAAGGAAAGCAGATGAAGCTTTGGGGGTCATTTATTGGTGGGTTAGAGTTGTCAGTGATGTGAAAGAGACTTGTCTCCAGGTATTCCTCATTGTAGACCATTATGGAAAGACACTGTGCTCATTTTGCTGTCCCAGAGAGTATCCATCCTGCCTCATACTTCCAGGACTTAAAAGAGGGCAGCATACTGGATCCACAGAAAAAGAAAAGAGAGAATAGGGAGAGAGAGGATTCATCTCAACTTGAATAATCTAAATTATAGTCTTTGCCTTTAAACTTGTTATCTAGGCTTATGTTATTGCATGTTACTGGCACTTCCTGAAAGTGATTCCAAGCATTTAATTCAGAATAGATGAATAACTTGCATTAATTTTTCATTGACTAATGTTGGATGAGATGAACAGCTGGGAAATCTGTGAATTTTGTGGTAAGAGAGTTGAATTTACTCATAATAACATCAGAAGAGTGCTTCATATTTGTATGAGTAGGTTTGGCTCTCTTCAATTCTTATTCAAATAATTTTGTAGTATCTTTTTATCTATGTAAATACCAGTGTTTCTGTATAAGCCAATCCTATTCGAATCCACATATGCAATATCATTTAGATTACAGATTTAATATTATTAAAGTATCACCTGAATAGCTATTAAAATGTTTCAGTATTAATAGCCATTGATAACCATCCTCGGTCTCACAAAATAGAAATTTCTGTGAGGTAGTGATAGCTCTTAATTTTGTTTAACATTTGCTCTTAGTGTCATTGCTCTTGAATATTTTGCATATGTCTGACTAATGTTATAGTCTGTTTGCTGTGGGGAGGGGGTTGCATACTGATCTCAAAGATAACTGGTCTCTGTGTGGTGTACTTTTTTTTTTCTTAATGAGGGGATGCAGATTATTGTTGTAAAATGTTTCAATTATATATAAACATAAATCCACCAGCTGTTTCTTTACAAAATGCAAATTTATAATTTTTCTATTAGAGAAATCTTCTGGACTTAATAGTTACTCCATTTTCTCTCTCGTTTTCTCTCCCTCTTTCTCTCGTTTTCTCTCTCTCTCGTTTTCTCTCTCTCTCGTTTTCTCTCTCTCATTTTCTCTCTCTCGTTTTCTCTCTCTCTCTCGTTTTCTCCCTCTCTCGTTTTCTGTCCCTCTCTCATTTTCTCTCTCCCTCCCTTGTTTTCTCTCCCTCTCGTTTTCTCTCGCTTTCTTTCTCTCATTTTCTCTCTCTCTCTCATTTTCTTTCTCTCTCTCGTTTTCTCTCTCTCTCGTTTTCTCTCTCTCTTGTTTTCTCTCCCTCTCGTTTTCTCTCTCTCTCGTTTTTTCTCTTTTTTCTCTCCCTAGTTTTTTCTCTCCCTTGTTTTTTCTCTCCTTCGTTTTCTCTCGCCCTCGTTTTTTCTCTCCCTCGTTTTTTATCTCCCTCGTTTTCTCTCTCTCTCCTGTTTTCTCCCTCTCTCTCATTTTCTCTCTCTCTCCCAATTTCTCTGTTTTCTCTCTCTTGTTTTTCTCTCTCTTGTTTTTCTCTCTCTGTTGTTTTTCTCTCTCTCTCGTTTTTCTCTCTCCCTCATTTTTATCTCTCCCTCATTTTTATCTCTCCCTCGTTTTTCTTTCTCCCTCATTTTTCTCTCTCCCTCGTTTTTCTCTCCCTCATTTTTATCTCTCCCTTGTTTTTCTCTCTCGTTTTCTCTCTCTGTTTTCTCTCTCTCTGTTTTCTCTCTGTTGCCTCTCTCTCTGTTTTCTCTCTCTCTGTTCTCTCTTGTTTTCTCTCTCATTTTCTCTCTCGTTTTCTCTCTCTCTCTCTCTCATTTTCTCTCTCTCATTTTCTCTCTCTCTCGTTTTTTCTCTCTCTCGCTCTTGTGTTTTCTCTTGCTCTTGTTCTCTTGCTATTCATCCATATTCTGGATCAAAAGTAAAATATATTCTTTTCTAGTATGTAAAATCACATAATCTTCAATTTCTACTCTGCATAAAGCATACATCAAAACTGACTTTGAAGCATAAAATGCACATTGTCTTTTCAGAAATATTTTACTCTCCTCTGACAGGGTTACTCAGGCAGTTAAGAATGAGTGTTGAAATAACTGCATTTCCAATGAAAACGTTAAAAGCAGACTAGGTGTGTAATGACAAGATCTGTAAGAAAAGAGAATAGGAAAATTATGTGAATTAAAGGTTAATTTTATCCTCAGTGGCAACGAGGAGAGCTTTCTATTTGTAGACTAATAAAAAAAAGTGTATTCATATATACCAAATTAAAATCAAATAAAACCATTTTATATTGTGTGAACTGATGAAAGAGATCTCCTTTTCTAGTCAGAACCATCATCTAAAATTGTAAAGCTCCATCAGTGATCACATTCTTTATTTTTTAATTTGAAAAGCTTTAATATTTATTAAAACATTAATAGTGTTTATTTCCCTGACTTTAAATGCTAAAATTAATAACTCAATGCTCTAAGCCCCTGTACACTACCACTAAAAAGGAAAAGCTTTTCTCATATATTTCCCAGTTTTTTGTCTTTCTCATACCATACTATTATATATATATATATAGAGAGAGAGAGAGAGGAACATCTCTCTGAAGTATTCATAAAAAAAACATGGTATGATGAGCATACCACCTTTGACTAGTTGATAGTCTACCTTACACTTCCCTCAGGCAGGTTGTGAACTGCAGATTATAAATTTACATCCACTAGCACACTTTTACTCTTCCATTTGGTCCATGTTACAGATAATTCCAGCTATTAACTAATCTTAAGAGGTAAAAGTAATGAAATGTTCTCTTTGGAAACCATTCCACAGTTTAATAGATCTCATAATCAGAAACTTCAGTTTATAATTTGCCCTTTATAATTTCATGCTATTAAGTATTGTGCTCTCTTATGTGTTTACATTTGGCTTCCTCAGAATGGTTACTTTCTTCAAATAAATAGAAACTTCTATAAAAACCCTCTGCAGTCATTGTTGAACTAAATTATTTGCAATATATGAAAAGATCTGTGAATATCTTAGAATTTATTTAAAATTCAAATTTATTTCTTAGTTTTCTTGCATGTAGAAATAAATCAATGAAGTTTACTTTTAGTTTTGGGAAACCAGTACTATGTGACCCATCAGGAACTGGAAATAACTTCTTACTTTGCAACAAAATATTGCAAAGTCCCTGTCCCTGCTGTACAAACACAGTCTTAAACCTGTTGAACTAAGGATAATTTAATAACCATAGTAGGCTCTTTTATATAAAATTCACTGGTATGACAGTGAGAATTTGGTTACAAAAGCTATTTGTCATTCAAGTTAATTGTGTACAGCGAAATGAGGGAATTATAACACCAGTGCAAACATACTTAGGTATTTCAGGCTATTTCCCCATCTAAACATAGAAAATGTCTGAATTGACAGATGTTCAGAGGCTGCTATCATTTTTGAACTAAATATAAACTGAAAGTCTAAGAAATAAAATACACTGGGGCCATATATGAAAGAAGGACTTATTCAGCATTTTGAAACCTAATCTTAAAAATGTGCTTCTCACCAGCTCCAGGTAAGTGCAAGCATAGTTACTCCCTCTATTACTCTCTACATGAAGGAAATGATTAATATGCACAATACTATCTCAATGAGGAATTATTTTGTCAGATATGTTCTGAGAGCAACTAAATAAAAGTACTAGAGCCACTAATGCAAAGCTTTTGGTTATACCTCTCTTACAGATATTTTGTACCTACTCACCCATACCAGAATCTTATCATCGCACTGAGAGAGAGAGAGTTTTTCCTGAGGAGGCAAATGTTGCTTCATCTGCACTTAGTCAGATGACCCCTAGTATTTTTCCTATTATGGATATCATGTTTAATGGTTTTGCCCTTACCAGACTTCTTGTTAGAAATCTCTTCTGATTTTCAAATTCTTCCATGTGTTTTATTCTTTTACGTACCAGGAATTTAAATTCTGCACTGGCAGCTTTCCCTTCCTTTAGTAAACTGAAATTGTAACAAACATTATATGCTTATGTGTTGTGTTCCTTTTTATTTTGTATGAGCTTTATCTACCTCTCTCCTATATCCACAAAAGCTTATCTTAGAACTCAAAAGAAAAAAAAAACAAAAACAAAAAGAAAACACACAGCACACACACAAACATAAAATAATTCTCTTTATCCTGGTGCCAGTTTTCAGCATGGAAAAATTTCAGTTCATTACAAGATACAGATGCTATAAAATAAGCAACTAATGGAAAAGAGGTGAATAAAAAACAAGCAGGACCCTTTCCCAGACAGTTCGTTTGGAATATATTTGATAACCTGCAGATGCAAAATTGTTGCTTGTTATCAATGTAGGTTAAACTAAATAAGTATTCTGAGATACCCTCAGATTCATTCATTGGACTGTCCTGGAAATAAATACAGTGGGAAATTAATTTTTAAGTCTGACTGGAGTCTTTCAGAATGATGGGATCAATTTCTGAAAAACTGGGTTAACATTAAAGCATTTTAGTGTCTTATTATCTAATCCTATACTTTTACACAGATTTATGTTCACCAACTTAGTATTTTAAAGATCTTTAATGCTGTTACAATTAAGGAGAGTACTACAGCTGATTTTGTATTCCATAATAAAAAAAAATACTGTGATAGTAAATCAGTCATTTTTAAACTCTCAATACAAGTAAAAATGCCAAATATCAATAGTATTTTTGTAAGCACAGTAATATATAATGTAGTTGATTGTAATATTTAAGTTGAATATTGATTCTAACTTGAACGTTTTTTTTTGTATATTGTTGCTGTTAAAATAATTACTGGTTTTAGGCACTTGTCAATAGTTTGATTAAAAAAATTAGTACAAGATGCTTAACAGGTCTTTATTTTAACACCAATAGGAAAGCATTTAGTTTAATCATTCTATGGAAAATAAATAGATAATTCTGTAAGCCCTTCTGGCAAATTGCTTTAGAATGTCTAGAGTCTACTTTATCACATAAGTATATTTATATAATGAAGCATTATACAAATATGCATATTTTAACTTTGGTTAAATTAATATATTCCACAACAAAAGTTTGTCTTAACTTTGGCAGTAGTTTAAAGCTTACAGATGACCAAATATTTACACTCATATATGACTTCTACTCCTCCTGTTGTCTTGCTTGGATCCAGATTTTCAGCACACTGAGCTGGGCCTAGATTTTCCAAAAAAAAGTATAGTTTTTGTTCAGACACCTAAATAGAGACTAGATTTTCAAAATGCAGAATGCCCATACCTCAGCTCATGACATTCCTGGCATGATTTTTCAAAACACCTCCATAGCCAGCAGATTCTAGAAAAAGCATGTTTATTTTGGTGCTTAAATATGGACTGGTCATTGATCTCTGTTTAAAAATCAAGAGTTGTTGTTTGTTGCTAAGCACTTAAAATGACAATAAAAACAAGTTAATCCCTCCCATTTCTATAAGAAGCATACATGCTTGCAAGCTGTTTAAACTGAGGTCCCCAATCTACAAGGTACTCGTAATTCTGATCCATATCCGATGTGTTTGAGCCTAAAGAGCTGAGGGATCCGGCCAAAGAACCAGTCCCCTCAAAGGCATATGTCTGAAGCGAGTCATACGGAGGAGCACAGGGATCCGTATTAGCTTCTTCAAGCTTTTCTGAAATGAATTGCCTAAACACTGCACTGTCAGGGCCAACCTGCAGAGACTGTCTGTAGAGGCTATGGATCTCCATAGTGATGTTCTTCCGAGGTTTGTGCGTCCTCATAACAGTGCGAGTCCTCAGCGCTGAAATATCAAAAGCTTCCGTGTCCTCCTCTCCACCTCCTTCATCATCGTACCGGACAATGTTCTCTCTGAAATCTTCTATCTTCTCCAAAAACGGAGACTTCTGCCGCTGCCTCCTTATGGCCACAACTGCCAAGATAAAAACTACACAGAAAGCAAAAACACAAAGGAAAAGGTAAGCAGAACTGGCAACTTTGAACGTGTTCGGAAACACCTAAAATATAGCAGTGTGCTTTAATATCATTGCTACTGCAAAGTGAAGCTATCTTCACAGATTTATAGAGCTGTAATCCTTATGGATTTTATGGTTTTGAAATGAACATTGTATATGGTGGTAAAATGGTTACAGAGGGACTTATAAAAGGGGTGAATGACTTGGAGCTATTCTTTGGCTAAATGAAAGTTTGAAGCAGTGACACAGGTTACACTTTTTGAAACTGTTTTACTTTATCATCTAATATATCAATTCCACATTCAAATGTAATTTCTTTATCTCTCTCTTTCCCACCCCCCATCTCCCTCTCAGATCAAAGCCTCAGGAAGGGTGGATGAAAAATGAAAGGCAGTGGGTGAGATCTCCTCAACTGGTAGGAAATAATTCTGTTATAGAGTATTTAGGGTCTGATTCAATTATTTCTTACATTACGTCTCTTTGGATGTTTGAAGACTCACTAAAGTTTGAGATCTGGGGATAAGAGTAGCTTCTTCCTTACATATTTAAACTCTTAGACTTTCACACTTTTTTCTATTTAGAATTATTCTTTTTATTATTCTTTTTCTTTATTTTATTTACTCACTTCAGTCTGAGTGATCCATTTCAAGTACTCAGTGCCATTCACAGAAATGAATGATTTCAGCTTTTAGATAAATTTAGCTGCAGTTGTATTTAATAAATAAATAGATTTTATACCACAATTCTCTACTCAGGATGTAACACGACAAAATTGCCATGGGATTTTACCTTGCTTTTATGGGTAAGATATTATGTGAGTGGGAGATATTAACACCAAACTTGGCAACACTGGAAAAATGAATTTCTACAATACTATGCATGATATATTTATATAATAATATTTGATGATGCTGACTAAAAGGCTGTGGGGTAAAAGAAAGACTCTTTGTATTGTAAATGTGAAAAAAAATCTAATTTTAAATAACCACCTTCTTTATATGATATGTATTTGAATGTGCATGTCTGTGAGGAAAGTGTTAGATTATTATTTTCTTTCTGTTTTTAATTAATGTGTGCATCTGTATTTCTGCTTTGATTTTTGTGGTATACATTGCCCCAACAAGCAACAAGGTTTAATCCCATCCAGAAAAAGTTTCTCTCTACAAGTAAATGTGAAGCCCTTGATGAACATTTCCATTAATAACCTGCAATGACAGTACCTCATCTCACTTCTCTAACTCCCTAAAGAGACCATGCCCAAATATACCACCAAAAGCCAAGAAAACACTGAAATGAGTACTAGCTCGCCTTTAAACACACACTGACTGGAAAGTCTAGTGCAGTAACATTAGTCAGGATTGCGTGAATTTTGCTTGGAACAAGGAAAATGTGGGGTCTCACTGTAGGTGAGACTAAAAAACATTGAATCTCAGTTTTCAGAATAATTTCTTATTCTGTGTTGGAAACCAAGATATGGTAGTAGGGGAATGTTTTTTTTTCCTGGACTTTGATATGAAGTCAGGATATGACTAGAGTCTGCCCAAGAGAATTGTCATCTAAACATAATAATGAGCTACTCTCTTATTGTTTTAATCCTTGTTCTAACTATTCAGAGAGTTCTTAGGGATTAACAAAAAACATTCTGATTTTTTTTGTAGGCCATTATATTTCTGCAGTTTCCTGCATGTTGCAAAATCATGAAGGCACAAGGTCATATCAAGATACTGATTCACAGTTAATTGATCAAGATGCTGCTTCTGGGGAACTCAAATCCATTTCTGGGGCTGAACTGTAGGGTTTCATTCTAGGAAAAAATTCAATGGCTTCTCACAAAAAGATTCAGTCATGAGGACAAAGGCCTCCATTCCTTACACGACAGAAATTAAAACCATAAGGTTGCAGACAGAATGAGGAAATGGATGATCTTTAACATGTTTAACTGCCATTTTCATTGGTACAAAGTAAAAATAATTCCATTAACTTTCTTGGACTTGTCCTCCTTTTTGCATTGCTGCAATGACAGATCAAAATTTAGCATCAGAACAGAGCTGCCAGCCCTCATTTCCAAGCCTCACAGCTTCCCTGTGGTTAGCAATGTTATACTTAGTGTTGTATGCTGTTATTTATAGACTACTAGAGGTCATACTGTATAATAAGGGTAGTTAAGGAATGTTCTTTACCTGAATATTCTACACAGAAAAAAGTAGGATTATTTAAAACTGCTTTGTAATTCTTCCAGTGATATAGAAGTTTAAAAAGTATTACTAATTTTATTTGTTCACATTAAGAAAAACATTGGGAGAATAATTACCCATTAAAGTTTTGTTTCTTAAGGCAGTGCAATTTCTATTACTTCTTTCTTTATTGGCATTACTTTGTGTAGGTATTACATTACAGTCTTTTTGCTTGTTTTGTTTCAACAAAATTCTAAAAGAAGCTAGATCTTCTGTTTACGATAATTTGATATCATGTCATTTTAAATTAGTGAAATTCTGATTCTACCTGTTTTCTAAATTTGGAGTTGTTTGTTTGAAAATTGGCATTTCCAGTGAAAAAATCTGTTTCCATCATGATCCATCATGTTTATCATGAACCATTAATTGTTTTGCAATATTTTTGGATATGATATTTTTAATGCCATGTTCTGTTATATGGAATAATATGGATATACCATATTACTGGACAAGCAACAAGAGAAAAATAGTATAAGTCTTCAAAGACCAGCATCAACAACCAAGCTCTAAACTCTGTCACTTGGCTGGAACACAGATCCAGTCTACTAACTGCTTCACTCCTTTTTCATTCTTGGCTCCAGAAATTAGCATACCTTAATCTTCCTAACTCAGATAGACACAGAGTTTGAGAATGGATGTTTAACCCTTTGGGGCATGATTAGAAATGCAATGTGCCAACTACTAGAATGTTCCCATAATTTGATATTTGGGGAATTTAGAAAATAAACCTATCATAGCAGTGTCTGTGGCACACTTCATTTCCTTGTTGTCACCCCACTATGGCTAATGGCAGTCACAGCCCTGTGCAGGACAGGAAGTCTGGGACCATGGGACAGGTTTGGCCGGTGGCCACTTACCAGCTATGACTGACAAGGGCATCGCTCTGCCAAGGTACAAGCAGACCTCATGAGCCATTCTTAATTATTTAGATACCACTCAAATTCATTTCTCACATTCAGGACTTCCTTGGTGTAATAAAGGCTAATTTAGAGTCTACTGAGAGGAAAAAGTTGATGCCCAACTCCTGGAGAAATGATTGCCTGGAGATGCTACATTATTAAGAGAGAGGGCAACTCTCTGTTTATTTCTGAAGCTAATATTGCTTCTTCCTCGTAGTATCAGAGTCTTTTTTTTTTAATTATTATTATATTGCTCTGCGTTTTAATACTTGCTCCACTTGCTCCTACCCATATCTACGGCAGAATGAATAGAGTTCTGCTCGTATTAATCTAATTCTAATACAGCCTTTGGCTTTCCAAATCTTTATTATTACTACTGCTAGAGAAATAAGTATTACTTATTTAGTTGAGCATTACTCAACTAAAGCCAACTTTTAAGGCCTTTTTTAAAAAAAAAAAAAAGACAAAAAAGAGAACACTTTATAGTCAAGAAAACAGAAGAGAAACGAAACATTTGCCCTATTGGATTTTTCTCAGTAGGACAATACCTCAATTCTTTCATGCTATGGCATATAATCAAATCTAATGTAAAGAAAGCAAAGTTACTTACTAGTAACTTACTCACTTACTAGTACTTACCTAGGAGAATTAGTATGCAAGCCAAAACAGCAACTAAAACTTCTGTACTCAGTCCCAAGGAATACAGGAAAGTTGAATATCGGCAAAAGAAGGTGTTAACTTCAGTGTCACAGTCACAGACAGTGATAGTGAGAGTGTTTGTGCTTGTAAGTGGGGGGGTTCCATTATCCAGAATTAAGATTGTCAAGTAGAAAAAAAGCTGTTTCTGTCTACTGAAGCTATGTTGTGCTGTGAAAATTCCAGCAGTGTTATCTAGAAGATAAATTATATGCATGATATACATTTATCACTTTTTAACAATGGCAATAAAATCCAGGAGCATTTAACCGAACTATTTAAAAACTTCGGTACAGTACAAACCTACGCATTAGAAAAGGCAAGAGAGTTAAACTGGATGCTGATAAGTGTTATTTTGGTGTAACTCCCAAATAATTGCAAGTGTTTTGACAGATATATTTTAGGAGCAATAGGAGATCTCTTTTTTTAATATGCACAGATAAGAAAGAAAAATACTCATTTAGTATCTAACACTCACTCAGTGTAGGTTCTTAAAATAGTTCCAGGTAACCAGCTGCTACTAGTCCTGCAGTTCACAGATCAACAAGAGACATTTTTATCATTCTAAAGGCCCTGAAAGTGTGTCGGATAGCACAGAGAGAAGACGGGTAGCAAGGGAAAGGAGAGAAAGCAAGAAAAATCTGCCTTAAAATAGTCATTTGCTCATTGCCTGATTTCCAACTGGAGATAGCTGAGCTCATACTACTTAAACTGCTTTAAAAAGTTGTTAGAGGCTCTTGCCTTGCTTTATATTTAACTTATATGAATCTAAAAAATAAATTCAACTTCTGTTGCATATTAGCTAATTCAAATTTGAAATTTGTCTTAGATTTATTTTTCAAAGAAGATAAATGGTCATGAAAAGAAAAATGAAAATATGAACATATGAAAGAATAAAGAATGATAAAACATAGACATATATTATGATTTTTAATCATGTCATGGGGAATTATTTCATGTATGTACATATTAAAAAAACAATTCTACAGTTATCTACAGCTCATATTTATCCAAACAGTCTGCCAAAGTTATCTTCCTCGCATTTAAGTCCATATAGATTTCTTAGTTATAGCTTAGAGGATCATTCTGAGTTAAAATGCTCTCCAGATATGCATACTCACTTTTGCTTTTGTCTAAGACATTTCCTTTCCCCCATTTATTTCTGTGAATTGTATCAGAAAGGGAGAGATTGGTGTCTGACGCTACTGTGTTTGAAAATACAATTTCCCCATCAATAGCCATCAAAAGGAATGGGACCCTATGTGTGGCTCTGCTTGGGGCTTATGCAGAATGCAAAAGAATTGGGAGAGGATCACTATATTGTTCAGAACTTAGCCTTAATGGAACAAGTTTTCTCCTGGCAGTGAGAAAGAGAGGTTAATGAAGCTGGGAAATGAAAGGCACACTAAAGCATTGACTTTAATTTGCTGATATTGAGAAAGGTACTTTGCCATTTAACATAATCTGAACTTTCTAAAACTCTTTTTTCTCATTGATTTATTCACCTAGTCTGAACATTCAAATAATTAACAAAGTCAATAAGAACAATGTGTACTTTAGCTGAGTCTGGAAAATCCCTTCTTCATAGTCTCAGCAGACTGATTTTAAGTGGTCTTTTTTTCCTGAAATTCCATCACTTCAGATTGTTATAACTCTTTTAGTATTATTCTGAAGATTCTCAACCAGTCCAGATCCAAAAAGCATTAAAATATATAGAAGATATATAGAAGATATTCATATGGTGTCATCAGTATTCAGGATACATGATTTAAACTGTGTTAGTAATACTAAAGAGACTGGAAGGCTCAGTTTTTGTTTTATACCACCTCTTTCTGTCTGTTTAAAATACATAAATACATAAGAAAATAATTTTATTTCCTAACACAGTTAGGAAATCATTGTTAGAATTATTGTTATAAAATGCACCTCATAATGTGTTCATACCTTATACCTCTATTTTCTAAGCTATTTTTTAGGACCATTAGAAACATGACTCCCATTGGGATGGTCTTAAAGAACTTATGAGACAATACCTTGATTATCTTTGACAGTAAAATATGAGTTGTTTATGGCCTCCTGAGCCAAGGAGAAGAAAAAATGGTGACCTTCTACTGAATCATCTTTATCCACTGCACTGATGTTTTGAATTAGCTGGAAATATAGAAAAGTAGAAATATTTAAGAATAAAAATATTTACTTGTTCTTTAAAACAATAAAAAGGCATATTGTATTATAACAAACTCTTGATGCTGGAGATGAGATCTATGAATATATATATTACAAATATATGTCTGTCATACCCAAGCAAGTCTAATTATGACTTGCTGGTGTTCTAATATATATTAAATTGTTCTGCATATATGGTGCTTGAATTTTCATCTGTTTAAGAGAGGTAGACATAAGAACTTTGAGAAAATATGAAAGATTTGCTGGATCAAATGACAAAGGTAAATAAAGTTGTCACAGAATATGTTTATATGTACAGATATGAATACATATATATACATATATACATATGGATACACACACATAATTTTGTCTTTTTTTTCCCAAGGTGAAAGTTTATCTTTCTACATTTGAATAAATCCCTCTACAGCAAATCTGTTTCCATGAGGCCCAGAGGACACATTGGCATCATTCAGCTTCAATATTGCAGCTGCAGTAAGTGAGATATTATGACAAGCTCATGTGTTGAATAGTTGATTCTGGAATTTGTAACAGATTTATTATGAAATTGCTTGGTAGTTTGTTGCTTTTTTTTCCCTCAAGAAAACAAAATAACTTTCTCCTACAAATCTGCCAAAACAGATTGCTGTCTGCAAAATGAAAATAAAAATTAACTTTTTAGCATTAAAAAGAATATCTTTTATCTTTGTAAAAAACCTACCACATTCTAGTTAATATAATTAGTAATATTTCTGGATGCACAAATCCTACTTTTATCAGTGAATATTCACTGACTCAAGCATCACAGCATATAATATCCAGGGAAGATCCTCACCAGTAGGAGGAAAGCAGTCTGATGCAAACTCATCAAAATTCAGAAATGATAACATCCATTTTACACTCAAGCTCTTTTTTGTCATTCACCTCATGCTTTGTAGATATTTGTACCCAGGAGATTTCAAGTCTCAACTCTCCTCAGCCAGAAAGCATCTGAATGCTACTAGGGCTATTTTGGAAGCAAAAGCAGCAGCAAGTCAGTGAAAGTAGACATCAGCCTTCAACCTGTGCCTTTAAAAACTCTTTCCTGATTAAACCATTTTTCAGTCAAAAGTCTAAGATTTCAACACACAGTCTTTTTCTTTTGAGACAAGTTGAGTTTGATGAAATCATCATAACAAAGTGCAAAACGTGGTACATAACATAGAAGCTTTGTGTTCCTTGCACTTTGTCCTCTTTTTATACATGAAATTTATTTGAAGTCAATGTTTTGACCCTATGGGAAAATGAAGATAACTAAGGTTTTTTTTTAATGTGACTAAGAAGCTGATTAATTGCTTAGTGATTGCTTAGTTTTGCTTTTCCTCAGAGCAAAAAGTTAAATAGAAAAGGTAATACAAATATAGGCACAAGGGTGAAGAAATCAGTCTAGACTGATTCCTAATAATGGATCCCTAATAATAGATCTACTCTTGACAATAAATCCTTGCTTTTATGTTTTTTTTTAAAATGGAATATAATACTTAGAATATGTTATATATCAACAGCAATAGAACTGAAATTCTATACATTCAGTCTAAAACAGGGATATTTTCCTAATATTATTCTGCTCTATACCTCAACAAATTAAAGATCGTTTCTGGTCTTTGCTGAGGATTTGCTAGTGACTTCATATTTACTGTTGAGAAAAATCTTTGTATGGATGTATGTTTGCCCCTACGGTTCAGGGTCAATGAAACTAGACCCAATATACAACTTAATGCATCAATAATGTACAGTAATACCTGTCTTAGATGTATTAGTCACATCTAATATCCTCTTATTCTTATCTTGGCTTCTTAAGTAGGGAAGAACACCCCACAATAATGAGATACCTGAGCTCTACAATGATAATGAGATACCTAAGTTGACTTATTCAGAGCTTGGTCATATATTCTTGCTTAGAAGACTGGTTCTTCTATAGTCCTAGAATTTTCTTAAACTCTAAACCAAGTTTCTTTCTTCTTCTCTCTCTCTCCCCTTTTTTTTTTAATGATTTCAGTGATGTCTTTATCTCTGTTTGAAATGCAATGTGAATTTCAAGCAAATTTCTTTGAGTGGAAAAAGGGATTGAACATACTGTTTCAAATTTTTTGAATTTGTTCATTACTTGCAATTGTTACAAGCAATTCAACAATATAGCAATTCAGCAATTCAACAATATAGCAAATTCAGCAATTCAACTTATAGATAGACTCTATCATTTCCCCCATTAATTTTAGCTATATCTGATTCAAATCAGTATAATTCTGAGCCCATATCTAACCTGAAGAAAACTTCAATTGTTATGATCTGTCCTGTACTACTGTACACAAACCTAAGACTCCTTATGGCTTTCTAAGCATATATGCAAGTGATTCAAGGCAACTTCTTAATGTTTATTTCTTGCTATGTTCTGCCAGGATTCAGCAAAACCCATATGAGTCTATAAAATATTCAGAGAGCAATAGGCTGTTCTGATTTTGCTGAGCCCAAAGGAAAAAAATAGTCCAGAAAGAAGAATATTTTTTGCAGATTTCCTAGGCTTTTGTACATCTAAACTAGGAAATTCTAATCCTTCCCCAGGGAAACTGGCCTTACAGACTGAAGCATTGCACTTATTGCTTCTGAGTTAAGATTCACAAAAACTTGTTTATGAGTAAACAATGAAAGAAAGGTAAAACTGGTAGGTTACTTCTACAAAATATCATATTGGTGCATTGAAATGGTTAAAATGTAATTGTTTTAAAAGATTTTAATTCAAGTCTCATTAACCTAAAATCTTTAGTAATCCAGTAGCTCATTTGTAAATATGTATTTCTCTAAAACTGAGAAAATCTCATTGAAGTTTATGAGAGCTTGGCCTTATTCACTATTTCTGTTCAAAAAAACTGAGAATAGTGCAAGGGTGGTCCTTTGACCAAAAGTTAATAAGACTTGTCATAACAGCCTAAGATATCTAACATCTTTAATTCATCTGAGTAATGGATACTTCCACCATGTATGTCATCAATGGTGAAGTCTAAGATATTCTGCTTAGATTTCAACAGCATTGATCTCTCAGTGCTGAATTATCTGAGGAAGGGATTTTTTCACTAAACCTTCTAAACAGCAATGGAGTATTATTTGCTCTGCAAAGAACTAATCATGGAGTAGCTGACTTCCAGATATTCTTGATGAAAATTCTTCTATTTATATAATTGTATCAACGTCTTTAAAAGGTTCCTGTTTTCTTTTTTTTCTTTTTTTTTCCTTTCCACTCGACTTCCCCCAATGAAATGTAGGAGCTGTGCTGTTTTTTACATGATGTAGGAGATCAGATCACACATCTCTTTGGGAATACAGAACCAGTTTTGTTCAAGTTGTCTGAGTGTCAGAATCAGCTGTTTTTTCTCATAAAAGAAAAAATATTAAGCAATATAAAACTTGCTTAATGAGCAAATAATTATTTACTTAGTAATGTAAGATGACTAGGAAAGTTTAATACATCTAAAAGATGAAATGTCTGCTGTCATAATGAACACCTACATTCTCAATGTAGACCTTGTACTTGAAGACCATGGTCTCTTTTTTGGCCTCTTCTATTTCTTTATAGAACAACAGATTGGCTTTGGTCCTACTCTAAGATATTTCTGCTCTACTGTCAATAAAATGGTGAAGAATTCACCAATGGAATCACTATTATCAAATTCATGACATGACATTTAAGTCCCCTTTTTATCTTTATTTGTATATGCTGATATCATATATTATGTATACACTGTTCCTATCTACTCCTTTCATTTGTGTTCTGATAACTGTTGAATCATGAAAAAGCTGAGCATCTGAAAAAGAATTTGTATGAAAAAGAATAAGGAATTTGCCACGAACCACTGAATTTGTATGAAAAAGAATAAGGAATTTGCCACGAACCACTGAGCTCACATTCTCAGAATGTCATGCCCATCTGCAGGTATAGCTTAAAGTAAGGAACAGGGAGAATACATGATGTTTTCTGAGCTTCACCCACCTTTTTATACTCTAAAATGATGCCGCTCAGATTTTTTTTGTACGGATTGAATGGAACAAAACAACTTAACGTACTTAAAGTTTTCCCCCTCTTTTTTTTCTAGTAATGTTTCATGTTAGTACTCTTCACACTTACAATAACTGATGACTACTTTATTATATGCTAAGTCCTGAGTCAATATATATATATATTTCTTATCTCTAATGTTTAGTGCATACTCACTTCTGTGAATATAATAAAAACTATTAAGCAAGCTACAACATCAAAGTCAATTCATATGTGATTCTCAAATTAAAGAAATTCTGAATTGCCAAAATATTCATTAAAGAAGGCTGTAATAATTCAAAATGTAGGTGTTTCAGTGCAGCTTTGTCAGCCAAAATATATTTCTTGTATGACATGAAGAAAGACTCCAAGGGAGCTGAAAATGCCATACATACAGCTGGATACATTCTGGATGCTCAGCTTGCAGACATGTGGCTCACAGACATTTGACACATCTTACATATTTTAAACTCTCAAACTACAGCTTCAGGTTGAGTTGATATATTAATGCTTTGAGAATAAAGCTTACTGGGTCAAATCCTTTCCTTCTTAGTTGTGTATAGCATTACTTTCAGCGTAAATTTGGTCCATTTTTTTTCTTGGCCATTTTTATAGATTGTATAACTCAACAGTTTGTAGTTATTATACATACGCATTAAGGAAAGCCATAAATAACTAACACTACATCAGAGTCATCACTTACCTTATGTACAACACAGTTATAAGGTCAGAAAAATGCAGTGTGAATCAAAAAGAAATTCCATATTTGATTGGCTTAGATCTGATACTAACTATTGCTACAATAGAATGGAGTTCTATTTTACATAGCAACTTTCTGCTCAAGTTATTTTTCAAAATAATATTTAATACTTGTAGTGCAGTGAAAATGGTTTTACAATGTGTAAAAGAAAATTTTATTTGTGGATATTATACAGCTGATGTGGATTATATGACTGCCCAGAACAATAACAAAAATGGGACAATGAATAATCTATTAAAAATACCTGACAAACATGATAAACGGATTTAGAATATTGTCAGAAATACCCTTTTCTTTACATCTATTTTTATTGTTATGCTCTTGTTTCAAACAATACTCCCAAGGATCCAGATCTAATCCTTTGAAAGTCTTTCAGAACCTAAACTAAAATTGTCTGTAGCTTTCACAACATAGTACATGAACATTACTTTGGAACAAGCACTTTTTTTTTTTTTAATCTTAAACTATTGTTCACTGTCTATGCACATAATGCCTATGCATAGGACTATGCACAGTAATATGTCATGTTACTCTCCGTTGCTTTAGTACGGTAGTAAGGTCAAAAAGGCAATCCCATTTTTGTCAAAGTCTTTGCCCCTAAAGAGCTTTTCCTTCCTTCTTCCCAAACACTGTATATTGGGAGTACAAATTTATTTTGGAGTATCCTATCAACACAACTCAGACACAAGTCAGCCAAGATAAGGATAGGAAATTAGTTCCAGATTATCTTGGGGAATATCCCTCAGTCTTTTTTTTCCTAGTTAAATAGGAAAAAAAAGCTTATTTAGATATACTACTTTATTTCAATTCCCATACAGTCTGTGATCTTAACTCATAGCATATAAGCATATTCCTGAACTCTTTTGAAATGATTGTAGAAATAAAGGCAAATTAAGACATTTACATGTTTGATTGAGCCCTTAAGATGCTTAAAGTAATTCTTCAGAAATGCAATCGTGTTTTTCAGTGGACAACCACTTTTAAAACTCTTAGCTTCTACCTGATGAAAGTAAATAAAGCTCTTACAGCTAATGTAATAAATACACTTTATGTAATTTATATGTACAAAAATGAGTAATTACTCATTATAAAGTGTACCAAAACATCAACGATCAAATCTGTTTTAAATCTTAAACATTAAATAAAATATAATCTCCAACTGTGATAATTATGCACTTCAGTTACAGCTTCATTTTCTTCTTCCTACGGACATGTGTTCATGTGAAGATTATTTAACATTAGTCTGAATGGCTTCCAATGTTACCTATAACTTTCACAAAACTATAGCAAAGCATAAAAAAAAAGCAAAACAAACAAAAAATCAACAAAACAAAACAAAAAAGCAACAAACAAATAATATAGGAAAATATTTTGCCCATCTGTCTCCACCATCATATAGGTGTTATTTTTTGTAGGAATAATCATGTATTATAATTCAAAAGAAAATCATAAAACAACAATCTATGGAATCCATCACATGCTGAGATGGATGGTGCCTCTAAGACAGGAGTCAATGATGTGCCCTTTGTTTTA
Source organism: Crypturellus soui (assembly GCA_032275445.1). Classification (NCBI taxonomy): domain Eukaryota; kingdom Metazoa; phylum Chordata; class Aves; order Tinamiformes; family Tinamidae; genus Crypturellus; species Crypturellus soui. The sequence goes on along the minus strand of JAUBNY010001100.1, from coordinate 1,692,210 downwards.
ACAATTGTTCTTTCACCTGACCATGAGTTACTGAAGGTTAGAAACCAGGATTTCTCCAAACATGTCTAAACTAGGATAGTGTTTTGGAGTGGAACATTGCCAAGTGTAGAACAAGTAAACCAGATGCTGGTAGAGGTACACAGATAGTGAAAGCTATGTAGATTCAGAAATCCAAACAAAGCAAAGTCACTCTAACAGGAGTGTCATGGTTATTCCAAAGGTCCCTTTTCTGTGTCCAGAATACTTCAGAGTAAAGAAAGAAAATAGATTTTCTATATCTACTGCTTTCTCCTATTCACGTTGTACCTATTTTGTTTAACTTTTTAAAAATTTGTTTTTGTTTTCCTTTCAGAAATTTCTTTTAGAATCCTGAGCAGAGTCTGGCTCTAAGCTACCTATACTGTAAAACTGGATTGCCTATGAAAATATTTAACTGTGAAGGAAAGTGGGTAAAGGAAAATGAAGTTCCAATGGCGTACCTGGGGCATTAGGACACCTATCTGATGTGACTGCATTCACCTGGAAAACCATGGGGAGCTTTGAAGTATGAAATGAGGAAAATCTTCACACAGACACTTCCTTTACAAAACAACTTTATAAGTAGACGACTAAGGAAGGTATTGTGAAAGCCATAGCTTAAGGATCTTTAGGCATCCTGGCTGAATTAGACTGAATTAGATAAGATTTGAATGTAGTTCACAATGAATGATTTATAGCCAAGGTATCTTAAAAAAAAAAAAAATCACTTACCTGACCAGAAAATGTATTTTCACATACAAATGTTTCATAGTATTTAGGGAATTCAGGTTCATGGTCATTGACATTGAGAACTTGGATATATACATTTACTTCTGAAATTTTTTCTGGATTTCCTAATAGTAAAAATAATAATAAATATATATAAAGTTTGAAGCAATTTACTATTTATTTTACAGAAATGTAGAAATTATGAACCTCTACTTAAATTTTACACTGAAGAAAGTAGTCACAAAGACCTAAAGATACATTTTATATTTTTAATAGTTTAATAGTTCAAGTATATCTCATAATATGATTTGTAATTATGTTTCTGATTGATTTTTTCTCCAGTTTCAATTGCATTATCTGAATTCCCAGCATGAATCAAACTGTTTTCTTGATTTGTTGGTTGTATTTACAGAAAGCTTTTTGCTTGCCTTTTTCCCCCTTCTTCCCCTAACTCATCAAGTGAAATTACAATAGTATATATAAAAATATATAAGCATATATTTTTCAGTCATTCATTTATTATGTTGGAAATTGCTTTAATGTTAAAAAATAAAATCTCTTCTGTACAAAGCTGAGAAAGTTTTGCTCATAACGAATTGTTCTAGCTCATGGATAGGACAACGATAATTCATATTGCTTTAGAATTTTTTTTGTTATTCCGCTTCTCCTTTATTATTTTGAAATACTGATATTTTTAGAGCAAATTTACACAAAATATACATACTTTCAAAACACTCCTGCCACTGATAGCCATAGAGTAATTGTAGTGGTTATTCACACTTACTTTCAGTTGTCAGAAGGTTGGGCCTGCTCTAAAGAACACAGATTGAATGAAGTAACAGAGTTGTTCTATTCACTGCTTTCCAAACACTTATTTGTAAAGAAATTGTAAAGGAATCTGGTTTTACTCAGACAAACCTAAAGTATTACTACTGACACACTTGATAGACTAAACTTATAGTTTTGTTCCAAGTCTTATTTGCCCAATAGATTTAATTCTTAGGCATTATGTGCTCATGAAAGCTGAACTGCTTCCACTCCTAGAGTATACTCTATTGCTCAGTCTTCAAATATAAAACCTATATCCATATGGATTATTTCTATTTGAAAAGGAAAATAAACTGTGCCACTATAAGGCATTTTTATTCCTGTACTAACTACAGTTACACAAGGTTTGCATCTATATCTGTCTCAGATAAAGACAATCCAGATCTAACATGATACTAAACTTCTATATAGATGAGGCCTAAATAAAAAAGCCCAGCTAGTGTAATAAAAATGTTCATAAATGTGTCATCTGAAACCAATAAAAGGATCATTTGAGAATACTGAATACCTCTTTGAAGTCTTTTGCCTATCAGTAAAGGTTTGACCTGCTCACTGGGATTTGACCCACTTAGATGGCATAGCTCTGACAAATATCTGCTTTTTCTACTTGGTAGTTAGCAATTTAACCTATTATTCCAGTACCTGAGAACTTTCACTGCTACAGTATTGTTGACTTTATCATGATTTTTTTGTTGGATAAGGGCTGTTTATTTAATTGAGTAAAGTTATCTTAATAAATATCAGGAATACTAAATAAGTTTATTTTAACCTGTCTAAACTACAAACAAGTCATTCACAAGAATATTCACACAGCTAAAATAAGCAGCATGATGTGATAGTGTCACTGCCTCTGTTCTTAAGTCCTTCAGGCTGTTTCTTAAGTTAGTCAAGTAACTAACTTCTTAGGGGAAAAACTTTCTCCCTTTTGTTTTCCCTTTAACAGTAGGGGTTTGTTTGATTCTTATATTGCATTTTTTTATATATAATTAACTGGTTCCTTGGAGCAAACGTTTGTTTTCCTGGGTCTTGTGGAATCTGCGCTGATAATTTGAGGCTTTTGCCAAAGGAAATGACAGCAAAAACAACTACCACAGAGATAAAGGGGTAGTTATGTCACAGTTTCACATTGCCATTCCTCCCATGAAATCACCTGAATTTCCAGAAGCTAATGATATGTCTGTGTTTTCCTAAAAATATTTTTGTGTACAGTTCTTGGTTTATTGTTTAAGAAAATGTAAAAAAAAATATCCTTTTTAAAAATATTATTTAGAAATTTAGGGCTGGTATGTTCGGAACAAGCTTCTGTTCTATAAGTTTCACAGAAAACTTCTTGGTTTTAATGCCTACCCTCAAATGCCTGCAGGAGCAATCAGAGAGTATTCTCCAGCCTAGAACTCCTGGAACACATTTTTTTTTACCAAATTGTTTTTCCTTTTATTTACTTTTTAGTAATAAACTTGTTTCTGTTTCCTTATGTATTTGAGGTTTTTTTTATTTTTATTGGTTTGTTTGTTTTATTTTTGTTTCATCAGTATGTGCTTAAGTAACAGGGGAGAAATTTTCCACATTGCTATTTGAGGATAACAATTTGGCAATTTTAAAACTGAAATCTTAGGAGTTTTTTCTGGGAAGGAATAAGACCCCTGAAATAGGTACCCAGTAAATATTTAACTAAGGTGTCAGGTGAAACAGACTCCTCCAATGCCTCATACAATTCATAAAAAAAGTAGGTAGCAATTGCTTTGACTCACATAGGAAAACTGCTGTCAGAATCTAAATATCCATAAATAAAATAAATACAGCTATCATACTCAGGCCCTGAAGCTAAAGATCCTTCCATGAGAAGAGAATCTCCATGACAGAAATAAAAGCATGAAACACAAGATCTAAGAAAGTAATTTGCCATCTGCAACAGGCTGTGCCAATGTAGTGAATAAGTTGATGCTTAAATACCAGAAACCAAATTGAGTAACTCACTCAGGGGATAAAACCAGTTATATGAAAAAAAAAAAAAAAAAAAAAAGCTCTAGGAACAAAATAGAATTCAAAATTTGCAGGAGATTGGAGAAAGTTTGGGATTGTCGCTAGCCAGTGAAAGGAAGATTGGAATAATAAAGACAATTTTAAAATAAAGAGAAAATGCTCAGTTTAGACTAAGGCAAGTTTACAGTATTCTCTACTGCTCAGAGTAAAGGAAAGCAGAATTTGGTGATAAAATTAGAAAATATAGGAGTAATCTAAAAAGTTAAAAGTCTGTCAACAACAACAACAACAAAAGTGAGGTGATAAATAACCATTAATGATATAAACCATGCCTGATATCTCCAGAAAGTCATGAATATTGTAATCATATATTGGCTCTGAAACCCACTATAAAAAGGTTTCTGTACAAACCTATGGGCGGCGATTCTTTTGATTTTTGTGTCCTGTTACATTAGACAGATGAGAATCAGAGGAAGGATAAGTCAGTCAGTCAGTGTTTTCCATTGCATTTTTTTTTTGATGGCCATGTATAGCTCAGTTGAGAGAAAGCTGAGACAAGTATTCCTTTTCTAGATTAACAAATTTTTGTTCAAATATCATTGTCAAATAAAGCTGATGACATAAGGGTTTCCTGCTTTAATGTACTGTTAGAATGCTGCTGTTTTTGCTTGGATCTTGTACTGGTTGAAAGTTAATTAAAACCAAGTAAAAATCGAACTTGTAAGAAACTGGTTTCCTCTTGACCAGGAACACTCCAAGTAATAAAGCAGATAGCTTTATGCAAAGACTGAACACATAGTAGGATTCCAACACTTCGATCTTATGTCAACTGGATTAGATCTATTTTAGGGTAATTTTGTAACATGGTATGGAGATATGATCCACCAGAAGCTTTCTATAGCAAAGGCAAACTTCTCACTCTAACCTCCGATCCCTGTCATAAAAATGGAGTCAAAATGCTTAGACCCTATACAGATGCCAAGATATCAGTAAGCCCATAGAGCAGTTGTTGTTGTAATGCAGTTTCAAGATTTCTCTCATCTACACAGAACATCTAGTGTGCATGAAGTCTAGTGATCTTTTGATTTGGCTTCAGTGTATCCACAATGCCAAGATGTCTTACACACACATTAGGATTATATTTCAAGGAATAAAATGCTATGGGTTGATAATATAAATCATTTCAGAAATGCTCGTGACCTAACTTCAATTCTGTTAAATATAATTTTATAGACAGTGACCTTGCCATTGTTGAAGAAATAAAGAATAGTAATATGAAGATAATGAGGCCTCAGTCTCTTTAGAGTAACTTTCATTACCGCAAAAGACCTGCTTCCTTCTACTGCAGGGGACACTTATTCATTTGTAACATTTGGTCCTTTCATTTTTTATTGTTTAACTAAACAGAAAAGTCCAGACCAAAGTCATCCTGCTGTGTTTCCTTGGAGCTATTCAAGACAGGACAAAAATGTGAGAGAGTTCTATTTTACCATCACCTACCAGCTGTCCAGCAACACGAGAAGATAGATACATTTATGTTTAAAAACTCACAGAGAAGCTGAAAGATTACACTACCAATTCCCAAATACAAAATGGAGTCAAACTTCTAGATATGGTATTCTGACCTATATAGAGAGAATACTTCCTTTTAGCACAGTGCAATTGACAAATAGATGTTTAAACTGGTCTTAATAAATAGCATCAAATTTAGATTCAGAATGCAACTAGCATAGTATAAATATTTGGCAAAATTCATTTAATCTATTGTTTGGCCTCAAGTTTTATATATTCTTTTATCATTCCTAACAATTGATGGGATTAGTTATTTTTAGTATCCCTAATAATCTTGGTAAACTATAAATTAGTAACTGTTAATCTCCTAGGGTATTGTGTCAAAGTCAGGACAACCAGATAACCAAAAGCACAAACAGCAGTAATTTGCATTTGACTTTCAAACAAAACTGACAGGTGAAATCTATATAAAGGATGCTGCACAGATTTAATTGTCACTGAAAAGAAGTCTGTCTGATTTAGGCCTTACATTCACAATTAATTTGAGCCACACGTCTCTGACTGGAGTTAAATGAGACCCTGGCTAATTTCATACTAGTCAAAAGTCTGGTGTGAAATTAACCAGGGTCTAATTTAGCAGAAGATGTTGCACTGCAGAAGTGATTCGAATGCTTCGGTGTGACTTAAAGCATTATGGTCTTAATCCTATTACAATTTATTTTCTTTTTTTTTTCACAAGGTCTTCTTTCATGAAAAAGCACAGGACCTTGGAGCTCAAATACCTTCTGTTCTTATTTATTATTTAACTAATCATTTTAATAATACTCCTCAATGTAACAAGCAACAGTAATATAATGAGAAAGAAGCATGTATTTTCCATTTAAAAGAAAACATATTCAGGTGATAATTACAGTATGCAGGATATAAAACACAGTGTTCTTTAAGTTTCTTACTCACTTGTTTCTGTGGCTGTAACAGTCATGTTGTGCCAGGCAGCTATCTCTCGGTCCAGAGGTTTAGTTGTAATGATTGTTCCATTGTGTTCATTGATGCTGAACAATCTCTTTAAATGCATGCCACTGACAATAGAATACCTGCACAAAAAAAGTAAAGAGATCCCTTAATGCCAAAATATTCTGTCAGAAAAAAGGACATATAAATCTATTGTCAGTTGAGAAAACAGACCTGTGAATATATACATATAAATATGTGCTGCAACAACTCAGAAATCATGAAAGATGTACACTTATAAACATTTAAAATTCACTGCTGCTGAGATCAAAGCTCTTCTTTTTATAACACTAAATATGCCTCGGATCTATATTAATGTGTACTGAATCTGAAATGCATTATTCATTCTTATTTCTGAGTCAGGCTCACAGCAGGTGAATGACTTCATTGAAAAGAAACAGCAAAAGTGCCACTTGTGAAATGAATAACACTAACAGCTAAGCAGAGGTATAATGGTAAATCCATTTTGTCACTGCTGACATGCTTTGATACTGAGGGAATGGGCATTAGAAAGACAGACAGACAACTATCTATAATGAGGTGTCACCAAGACAGGGTACACAGTCCTAACATTAGAGATGACTGCAAATGAGCCCAGGGTTACAGAGTCTTAATTTAAAAGTCTTCGGATGCTATATCTATATGTGGACACCCATATATCATGCATACATACACATACCCCTTTTGATTCGTTGAAGTCTAACTCCTTGAATGGACAAAAAAAAAAAGAAGACAATAAAGATATAGTATCAAATGCTAAGGATATATACAAATATTTTTCCTGTATATAGACAAGAATAGTTGTCCCAGTTCCTCGTAGAATCTATTTTGTGGAAATAAAATCTGCTTGTATAGTTGAAAGATTCTTCCTCTTCCTTTTCCTCTTTGGAATTCCCACATTTAATTATTCCCTCTTGTATACTATCTTTCAGTTTCCTTGATAATATCCTTAAATCTCCTGTTGGTACTCAGGACTAGCTCAGATTATGTGACAGCATTTGGATAGTTCTTTTTTACTTATTATTTTATAGTTATCTTTTAGTCTCTTTGAAAAATCAGCAAGATAGTAAATTAAAGAAACATCTTAACATAGTCAGAGATTTTTCTTTTCATTTGAACCAAAGGACTGACCTTTATAAAACCTCTCTTTTAGAGATTTACAACTCAGTCTTAAATACTTTCTATTTATGTGAGTATTCTCCATCTTCCTCATTGAAAGCTTGTTTAGAGTTTTCTGTCATTGTTTCTTTGTCATTTTTATCTGTTTTTGATAAATATTTTTCAGATAACAAATGGATGTTGGATGCTTTTAATATATTTTTTAATATTAATATAGTGTGGTTTTATTGCAGGTTTTCATTTCTTTCATTTACTTGCAAACTGTGATCCAAAATGCAACATGAACAGTTTTCCATGTTATAACTAAATATCTTCATTCACAATAATAATGATTTAGAAATTGGGTTATAAGTAGATGTATTAGATGCATAATTTTTCCCCTAAACTTATCTTTTCATTAAAAATGCCTGGCTTTATTTTAAAGAAAGCCAGTGCTGCAATATACGCTTAAGAGGAATGACACTATACTGACATATTTCACAACAAACGTCATCAAAATATTTCAGATTCATAGATGTGTACTTTATTTACACGGTTTGCAGGAGATACTGAAGGATTTGAATAAAAACAAAATAAATTCAATAATTCTGAAAAAAAATGGTTATATTTTTATTCTTATTTAATTTGACCTATGACTAGCTTACTAAGTAACAGTATATTGGTATAAAAACAAAGTAAATGGCTATTCTTGATTATACTTCAGAAGTCTGAAATATAAATAACAATATGATTTTTTTAATATTAGGAATTTGTTAAATTAATCCACAAACAATAAGTTTTTTTGTATTCCCCATGTCTGCTTCTGTGTCCTGAGTTGTTTTAATCACACAGCACACAGTAACATCAACTAACCCAGTGTATTCCTTTCTTAAGACACAGAAAAAAAAATTATAAAATTAAAAGTCTGTGAAATATTTTATTTATTTATTTTTATAAAATTTAGTATTTCCATGAAGTGGTTGTGGTAGATGTAGGAAACTGGTGAATTTTGGGGAATTTTGGTCATACGAATACCATAGATTCACATTGACCTGTTCTGTTTTTCTCTTCCAGCAATGACTTCATCTCTTCTTTTCTCTAGAAGTAATTGGGAACAGACTGGAAAACCTCAAAGCACTTACAATTTCAACTGTGACACCCTAATTGTACTCCTATACAACAATCTCCCCCAGTCCACTCCTTTAAACATTGTCTCATCTCAAAGGAATTGCAAAGCACACTTAATTGTAATCACAAATTAAAGAAAGGAATCCTTGAAGTTAATGTCACAAAACCAGTTCCTAAGGTGCCTTTATATATTTATGTATGAAACTTATTCATGTTTTAAGATAGATACCTGACTGGGCTGTCATCACTGTCTGGATCTCTAGCAGTTATTACGCCTACCAATGAGCCACCCACAGCCCCTTCAGCAATCTCCATCACATAGTTCTCCAAGGTGAAAACAGGAGGTTCATCAGCATCTTGCACATTGATTTTAACAATGGTTGTGTCTTCAAATGGTCCTTCTTCCAGAAATTGCTCATCAATATACCTGTTGACAGCTTTTGCTTGAACACTGTATCTCCTCTTGGTCTCGTAATCCACTGTCTGTTAAGAAACAAAGAAAAACTTGGAATATTTCTTTTCTAACTTTTTTTCAGATTTAAAAATAAACAATAGACCAATACCTGGCGTGAGATTAAAGACAAAATAGTGCTATCTTCTTTTTAAATGTTTCATATGCATTTTATTCCAAGGTTTCTTTTTTAACCCTAATAACACTCTAATAATTAATCTGTGGCATACCTTAGTTGGCTTTCACCGCTAGGTATTGACTTCATTGGCATGGAGGCTTACTTTACCTCTGTAAAAAACACTGTGATGAAAGTCTTCCCTTAGAATGTTAGCCCTAAGCAAATCAACTTCTTTTCTTGGCACCCCTATTTCCAGTGTAAGTGGAACTTTAATGAATATTATCCTTGACTTTTGCATAAGCAAAGGGAATCAGTTATTCTGCAAGAGTTAAACTGAATTTGTTAAAATTAAGTCTCTAAAATAAATAAATTTCAGGAGGTAATAAAGAGTTTAATAAACACACATTATATTACTATTTTGACAGTTATTATCTGTTCTAATTAAAACATGAAATATTAAAGAAATATCTTCCTGCATTGTAATAAATCCAAATAGAAAAAAAAAA
>JAUBNY010001100.1:1661281-1682728 GCA_032275445.1 Crypturellus soui | reverse complement strand
TTGTCTATATCAGTATCTTAATATATTTTGCCTTCAGTTAAGTTTAACAAGAAGCATTGAAAGAAATGAAATAGTGATATCGTTTTATTGATAAAGATTTTACAGATTTTAAAGGAGTGAGCATTTACTCATAATAGGATATACTGGTTTGCATATCTAGGAATAAAATTATGATACTTCATCTGATGGTTCTACATTTAGTCAGTAACAGGAATGAGGCAAAAAAATAAACAAAAGGAAAACCATACTTATTTATTATCCCCTAATATTCCTATCAAATCAAAAGCCTCTACAATGGAGAAAAAAAAAAAAAACACGTAAAATTCAAAGGAATAAGCATTTTTAAAAACTCTTGCTTGTTTGAGGAGGTTCTTTGCAGGATTTAAAAATGCTGAATTAGTTTCTGGTATCTCACCTTTTTTAATAAAATAATTCCTTCTTGAGTCTCATTATCAGTAATGATGTCAAAAACATCTGTGCTATCTCCTTCAATGAAATAGTTCATGGCTGCATTCTCCCCTACGTCGCTGTCTTCTGCCATGACTCTGCCTACGGTAGTGCCCACAGGAGCCTCTTCAGAGACGCTCATGTAGTAGAGTCCTAAAGAAACATATACTGACACCATTCAGCGATTTGCCTGTTGACAGCCATTTCAGCTAAGGGATTATCAGAAAATTGGGGAAAGGCACAAGTTTTTAACAAGACCCACTAATGCACTTTGGGAGCGGGGGAAGATAACCACCCTCCCCCGGCCCCGTGAGTCCTCCTCTCCCAGCCCCTCTTGATGAGAAAAGCAGAAGTGAATAAATCACAACACTATTAGCAACCAGCAGGGGGCAGCAATTCCCAACTGCATTTTTTTAGCTCCTACTGCCAGCCCAACTGTCTCTCACATGAGCTGGAAACTCCCTGGACCAGGATTTCCAACAGGGTTGCACAATCCTCTAGCAATGACTGAAGATAGATAGGAGAGAAATAAGGGGAGTGAAAGCAATACTGAGTGGTCCACTGCTCAGACTTTAGGCTTAGGAAGTGTAAACTATGTGGAAAGCAGTTTAGTAACTCTACGGTCTCTGAATGATAAAAACAAGAGCCAGAAGTCTTTGGACAGTAGTGGAGGTTTTTGCCCTATTTGCAGTTTGAGCTTTCCTTTTGAAACTTGTGTTGCTGAAGACAAACACAGACAGACTTCAGTAAACTTAATAGAACTACAATACACTTCCTCAAGTTTTCAACAAATGTAAGCAACCTCTACTCACGCTGTTGAAATTTAGGTGCATTGTCATTGACGTCAGAGAGGTTGATGGTAACAGTGGCTGTTGCTGAAAAAGCCCCTGCTTGCCCAACCATATCTTTGACTTGGATGATGACCAAGTACTGATCCTTTGTTTCTCTATCCATTTGGGAAGCCATTCTGATAATCCCTAGAAAATCAAAAGGACATGACCCTGACATATAGTCACATTTTTCCCCCAAACCCAACCACATAATAAGAGCACAAAATATATCATCAGACACATTTATAAATTTACACTCTAGACAGTGCACGGTACTTAGAGTTAAATTGTTGCTTCTCTAAATAGAGTGAGATAAAGTCTCATTAAAAAAAAAAAAAGTGAAAATTATGCAAAGACATACAAATATAGGATGATAGGAGTTGATGTTTGTGTTGAACTGAAGAAAAAAATGCCTATTTTTGCTTACATGCATGTTCTGATGTTTTATGGATTTTATAAATTAATCTTATGTTGCAAGAGTATGCTACAGTACCTGTCTTTGGCTCCACAGAGAAATAAGGCTGTCCCTCAATGAGAGTGTAAAGCAGACGTGCACTATTCCCATAAGATGGATCATCACCATCTGTAGCTGTTACCTGTGTAACAGACGTACCTAAGAGGAAAAAAAAAAAAGGAAAAGCTACTTTTTTTTTGAATGATGGTCCATACATCTTTTTCTTTTTTTTTTTTTTTTGCTATTATCTCTTTCCAGCCTCTTTATTTTGTATAAGTTAAGTTGTAATGACACAACATCATCATTTTAAGAAGTTTTAAGATACCTTTTAAGACATTGTTTATATTAGTAAATTATCCTGAAAATTTAAATGTAATGACACCTTCTCAAATTCATCATTAAAAAGGGAACTCCTTCAGCAGCTCTTTTGGTTCCACTTAAACTTTCAATTAAAAGAAAAAGAAATAGTATATGATTTCTCAAGGTTATCTTTATTTATATTCCTTAAATACTAAATATCTTACTCCTTTTATCCTAACTTACAAGTGAATGGCACATAGCAAGATATTTCCCCTCCCCATATAAATTCTTCAAAGAATCTTCTGAAGATTTCTATAGGAATGAGAAAGAACTGCATGACTGAAAGAAATAAACTTTTAACAGGCAAAGCAGCCAAGAAATATAATAAGCCTCTGATAACATGTTATACCCTTGAGTCTTTAACAAGCCTTTCCTAGTGCAAAAGACACAGTAGAATCAATCTACAGAACATGATATCAACTCAGGCTGGTAGTCAATTATATCCTAGATCCAATAGATCTAGGATCTAGATCTCATAGGACCATCAGTCATGATAATCTTTCTAAGGGAAATATTCATTGTGGCATCATTTTATAATGTAATCATTACTTTTTGTCCATTTTTCTCACCTCACATAAATACACACATAGGACTTCTCGTGAGGAAGAGCAGGAACTCTAACTACTTTTTAAAACTTTCTGGCATGTGCTCACATGGCTGTAGCTGAATACCAACATAGCTGTATAGCTATGTGGAAAGAGAAAAGAAGATTTGAAGGGGTGAAAGGCATTTGGCCAGAAACACCTTTTCTGCAGCAAAATGGAAGCTTATACTTGTCCCTGGTAAAGCAAATGTATTCATTTCTGATCTTTCTAATAGTTAGATAGTTTTATTTGTTAATAGATCTGAAGAAGGCTTTCTAATGAGAAGTAGGCTGAATTTGGTGAACAAAATTATTTTCACAAGTATATTTGTTTTCCATTTGAACTCAGCCAACATGTTTCTTTGTGGATTTAGTCTACAGAACTCCAAATGATTCCAAAACATGTGCTATCTTCATTCAGAGTAAAGTGTTTTTCACTGCTACTAAGTTTAATAGTGAGATAGCATTCAAAAAATGCCTACGATACCCATTTTTTGTTATATATGTTATACACAGACTCACAACCACAGCCACATATCTCTATGCCAAAAATTTGATATGTTATTTTTATAAGTGTACTTCTGTGTGTGCGTGTGGATGGAATGTACGTATCACTCCTTATTGCTTTAGACAGACTAATCAGGGAATATATATTCTTCATAAGCAACAATATATCCTTAACAAAATGGAAAGGTTAAAAAAAATAGAAACACTTGGCTACTCAACTGTTAACTCTGTATCAGGTGTGGTCAGTGGCAACTGTTTTATTTTCATCCTCTAAATAATTAATCGTGAGGAGAATACAATTGTTTTGGGGAAAATATATATATATACACATATACTCATAGTGCTAGTTAGGAAGGAACCCAACACTGTGGTTAATCTAAGGTACAGTCCATTATGGATTCATTTTTTGGATAAATCCAAATACAAAAAAAAAGGTTCAGAAATGGACTGTTTATGACACCATATTAACAAATGAGGAATGAGATCAAATAAAATGATAATTGTTACTTCTCAAAGCTCAAGTCTACTTCCTTTTTCATTCTTCGCATGTCAGAGTGGGAGTGTGGTGTTTGTATGAGTGAGATTAGTGAAATGTAGCAGGAAAATGGAAAGATAAGCAAACAAGTGGTATCTAATAAGGAAAGAACAAATTTGGAAGATAGAAAGAATGCCTGTTGCCAACATTCTCAACAGAAAGATTTTATTTTGAAATTGGAGTGACAGGAGTGCACATAAAGGCAGGACTTGTGCTTTCACAAATTTCTTGAGGACAGAGATTTCACGATCTTGATAAAAAGCTCTAAATTAAATATGAATTGAGCTGTAACCAGAAAAAAATGTTATCCCAAGATCCGATTTTGGTTTTTTTTTGCAATTATTAATTTCACATTGTTGTGAAACCTATTTTTCTATATATGTTTAATCTACACTAAACAAAACAAACCATTTCCTGAATGGAACCACGCTTACTTATACGTTTGTTCCAAATGATAAAAATTATGTTATTATGTTCTCAAAAACCCTGAAAACATGCTAAGCCATTTTGGTCACTCCATACTTGTGAGAAAAATATTTGAGCAGATTCATAATGTATTTATTCAAAATGTATTTATACAAAATGTATTTTAAAACAATCATTTTTTAAAATAAGCACATCCTGACATTCCAGGTATGACATGTCATAATTGGAAACCTAATTATGGTAACATTTTGCATCATTTAGGTGAAAATGGATATATAGTCAAAGAGGCAAAGTCACTGAATATGTCTGTGGACTTTAAAATATCTATATTTGAATAAGGTAGTCTGTGAGACATTGATATGAAGTTTATTTCTAAGTACACATCATTTTTATAGTGCACTGAAATGTCTTAAGCTAGATAGTCAATATGTTTATACTTTATTTACTTTCTACTATGACCTATTTGAAAAAAAAACTACTTTTTTGTTGATCTCTATATAAGATTTTTCTTTGTATTACTAGAGCTTTGGTTTTGTCACTCAAGCAAAACATAACAGTGCAATTTATATCTTGCAGCCCATTAGGTAAACTATAGGGCACTCATGTAGAATATAGTTATTCATTTTTCTAACGAGAGCCTGAAATCTATAAAAAGATTAAGTACTGATATATTATTGCATCTGACTTTTAACTGTTCTATCAGATATACTACATTTGTGCAAGTTAACAGTTATATGGGAAGTACTTAATGTAAAATCATACCAAACGCCTGAGGGAAAACCAGTCTTGTACTCCCAGAAGAGTCCATTTTGCTGATACACTTTTCATTTACTGTCACACTCAGATATAAAATCCTAATAAAATTTAATACTGGAGATAAAAGAGAGTCTAGAAAGAACTAAAATGCATTCTAATTTGTTGTCACATTGGTATAGATATTGATGTTTGTACCTAACTTCAGGATTTTTTTTTTTTCCTAGGGGAAAGTTAGGCAGGTTCTCTGAGGCAAGTAATACATTCCTGCCTGTGAATTATTCTCTCTTTGTTTTCTTCATTCAGACATAATGTTTACTAACAGTGAACTGCTTTCCCAAGTGTGGACCGTGCTTATTGAGCATATTCTCTCTAAGAAAATTGTCAGGAGATCCTAGGTCTAGCATCATTGAACTGAACTTTTGCTAGAGAGCTTGGAAACGGAGCAAAGGACAAAAACAAGCCTCTTATATTGGACTACATACTACTAACTCTGGTCTAACTAACTAAGCTGAAAGAAATTCTAGTTGATGGGACAGAAGCACTGAAAGAGTATCGCAGAATCACAGAATGGCTGAGGTTGGAAGGGACCTCTAGAGATCATCTAGTCCAACCCTCCTGCTCCAGCAGGGACACCCAGAGCACGTGGAACAGGGTGACATCCAGGCGGGTTTGGAAGATCTGCAGAGAAGGAGACTCCACAGTCTCTCTGGGCAGCCTGTTCCAGGGCTCTGTCACCCTCACAGGAAAGAAGTTCTTCCTCATATGCAGATGAAACTTTCTGTGTTTCAATTTCAAACCATACATACATACTAATATACCATTAGTACGTATGAGTGCATATGGGAATATATACTGATGTAATTAATGTTAAAGAGGTCAAACACAGAAATGGTATAGAAAAGAGTTCAAGAGATGTAAGAATCTAGCTGATCTAGATTCACTTATTATACACTGGATAATGACAAATCCATGAGTTTACTAATTCAAGTAGTCTGTGTTTAAGAGGATGCACACAGGGAGTTAGTTTTATCTTTCATTCATTTTGAAAAAATGAGAGAGCAGTGTTACTTCTGTTTATTATTATTATTATTTAATATTTTTTTCTGGAGTCTGTTTTGTTATAGGAAAATCACAAAATTAAATAAATCTTCTAGAGTTTAGTTATCTTATGCAAAGTTACAGGATATTTTCAGAATATAAATATATAATAAGTCACTGACAAGACTAGATAAAGGCTGCTGAACCTTTCATTTTTTAGGTTGCCAGTTTATAGCCAACATAAGTCAGTCCAGTTTGAAGCCTCTCATCTGACAACTGTTTGTTCATAGTTTCAGGTAAGCAAAGGAGGTATATGAAAAAAGATTACTACTGCTTCATTTGGCCATAAGTATCACTCTAACTAACTGGCAATTTCATCCAAGAAGATAAGATCTATTCTTCTTTATTTGCTTTTTATATGTGAGTGGGGAGGAAGGGGAAGACTTTTTTTTTTTTCTTTTTTTTTTGATTTGCTATAAGATGTAATTATCCACTCTTACATAAGACAAAAGCTCTCTAGGAGGCTAAATTAGGAAGGACTGTAGGAAGGATTTCAGAAATGAAATGTTGATATAGTTCTTAGAATAGTTACGGGTTTGGGTGAGTGTAAATAAAGTCAGATGCAATTACAAGCTATCTTAAAAACATTTTTAAGAGACTGTCTCATAACAACACTCCCAAAGAAAAAGGAAAAAATAGAGAAAAAAGAAAAGCATTGTCAAAATCTTAAATCTGTTTAATCTTAGATAGATTTCCCCACATAATTCTATGTAACAAATTAAACCCTTTATTACAATGGTCTCATCAGAAAAACACAACGGTACTGCCTTCTCATCTACTAACCTGAGTGGACAGTCTAGTTACATAAAACAGAATTACCCTCTTAATCCACCGGCAAATTGTGTTAAAAATTAGGTGACCAAAAGTAAAGTTGATTTAACAGATGTTTTTCTGTGGCTATTGCTGGTATAATGGTGAGCTACTTGTTTCCTGTAGGAACTGGGATATTAATGTTCCTTCCAATTAAACACAAGGAATGAATATACTTGTCTTGTAACTGGTATCTAGGCTGTCATGAGATGATATAATTCACAACTGCCTATGGAAGATTCAATGTATCTGTCCTAAAAGTTGATCAGGTAATGCTGAATGATGCATAGTTTTTATTACCTTTTATAATCACTGATGCTGTTGCACTAATGAGCTCATTAATTCAAATGGTTTTAAGAAGCACAGCATTTTGAATTTCTTTTCAATATTATTTTCAAAAGAAATAACCAAAAGAGAAAATAAAAAAAGGTAGGAAAAAAATATTTCGATTTTTTCAGTAAGTCTTAAAGAATCCACTTTTCCTTTAATTTTGAGAAGAAATGCTAGTATCTGTAATGTGCTCATTTAAGATAATTGTTTTCACGTTTATTTAGAAAAAAAACATATGTGTGTGTATGCATACATTTTTGATTGACTTTATCCTATTTCATATTTGTTGTATGAATTTTCCAGATACATGGCTGATTTAAGCCCGTGTCTCTTTGACTGTGCAGTTATGGAGTAGAAAGGATACATATTAAGTTGTTCCTCGTCACGAGAAAATTTCAGTTCCTGTACTTAGGAAATCTGAAGACATTCCTTCACTGTGCACAATCTAGCCCAAATAAAGGGAAGATGATTGATAGTGACGGAGGTCTGCAAGTCTACATGGGTAGACATTACCCATGATGTGAGGATGTCCATTACATTAGCCCCGTACCAGTTTCATACCTTGCTTGCTCTGAACCTCTTATGTACAGGAAGGAAGCTGTCCTCATTCTTGGAGAATGAGTGAACGAGTGCCTGTGGTATGTATGTGATTCCTTTCCAGTTACAGTACAATATGATTTATACTAAACAGGTTATAATAAAGGCTTATTGCTGAATTATTAAGCAGTCAGAATAGACTAAAGGAGGCTGTTGAGTACTTTCCAGTTCAATTGAACTTATGTGTACTTAAAAGACCTAGCCAAGGTTTGAGGCTTTTAAAGTACGTGCTGCTTTTTTTTACATGGGTAGAAGTTTGAAGATTTGACAGGTTGTAAGAAAAATCATACACTGAACAATTTTGTAGAGTTTAGGCTGGTGTCCTTATTCAAAAAATGAAATCTGTCAGCCTGAAATCTCCTTTGCACTGTCAGCTGGCTACAGTATTTTTTCCATCTTAAAGTGTAAAGCCATGTTTTTTAAAACATGTATAGATTTCAAGGCTGCATCACTGGTGGGAAAGAAAATTCTCTCTAGTCAGTCCAGGAATGCAGTCATGAATCTAGACCAAGATTCTGCAAAAGGACTTTACATGTAGCTACCTAAATATTTAAAGGCAAGTATGTTAAATCCCAGCAGTCATATCCTTTGGTTTAAGCAGATATTTTTGCAAATTTCCAGACTTGTAAAATACTCTGACTTCCATCTGACTGAAAGGCAGTCTATAAAAAATGCTATTAAGATTTTGTATGAACATAGCTATCCAGAAAAAAAAAAAAATAGGCAGGAAATAAAGTTCGGTTCATGATACATCATACCTTCAGGAGACATCTCTGGAATGGTAGCTACATATGGTCCATCCAAAAACTGTGGTTCATGATCATTGATATCTCGAACCTTGATGATAAATTCTGATTCAGGTTCAATGGGAAGATGAGTGTTTCTGTCAATTGCTTGTGCTCTTAGAATGTAGAATGGTTTCTCTTCTCTATCCAATTTCTGTTTCACATAAATTTTACCACTATTTTTATCAATGTTGAAAATGCTTCCAGCTCCTTCCCCAGTCAAAATGTATTGTAGGCTGTTATCCTGCTTGTCTAAATCAGATTTCAGCTGTACAAAAGAGAAACAACCAAACACACAGAAATAACAAAAAAAAAAATTAACAGAATTTTGGATTTTTTTTTTTAATATTTGTTCTCATTCTGTGATAAATTCTCTCAAAAGTAAATCTTGGAAACTAATGTTTAAAAGCATTTACTGTCACATTTCCGGCTAGATGTGGCACAGCTTTAATTTACTGATGTAACTGACTTATGAATAACCTAAAAATAAACCTACTTCAGCCACTTTAGACTCAAACAAACAAATGGTTGTACATGTTTATTGCTATATCAACTTCAAAAGACTTCCACTTAAAGCAATATTCTTTTTCTACTCAGCAGTACTAGGTGTAAATATTAGAGAAAGTAGTATTCCATTTATGCTAAAATATTAAAGAGATATAAAACCACTTTGCAGTAGAAGTCTCTATTATTTATTCTGAAATAAATTGATAGACATTTTCAATTTCCTTCCAGGATGATCTTGATCCAGTGTAGTCTTGCCAAAATAAGTTTTACTATCATATTATTCTGATGAATCTTAGCCCTGGAGACTATTGCAGTTCAGCTGCAATGCTTCATGCTATCAAAATTGATTTGTTATTGTTAACAGTATGTTATAGCATTTTTTATAGTAATAACTAAAATTCTTAACATGCTAAGCATGCACTGTTGAGTTTTGTGGGAACAACAATTCCCAGCATATTATTAATTCTCTATTTTCTTCTTTATTTCTTTTGGATTTAGAACCAAAAATGTCACCCCACAAAATGTCTAATCATTAAAAAAAAATCACAGTAATAAACACTGGCTTCTCTTACTAAGCAGAATGTTTTAAATGCAAATGATATTTCTATCATCTGTTGCCTTCAATTTTTGCTTTGTTCTTACTAGTTCTCTAAGGCGAATGACATATAGACTTGAGGGGGTAGTTCTTGGCTATGATGGTAACCTTTCATCAGTCAATATACTATTTCTAATATGACTCTCATTGTCTAGCAGTCATGCAGATAAATAAGATAATATAATTTTGGGAAACTTAAACCATCACAAAAATATTTGCTTATCAAAGAGTAGCCCTGCCTAAAATATACTTTATATTCAAGAAGAATCTCAGTTATTAGGTTTAGATTTGCAAACTAAGGAGAAAGTTACCCAGGCTAAGTAATTGCTGGAGATTAGAAATAAAACTAACATTCAGCTTTCTCATTCTAGAAAGTAAGTGCATGTGCACTTGCCATTCTAGAAGTCCGTCAGCCTTCATTTTGCATTAATGACATTTTGAAACAGAACTATTCATAACAGAGCATTTGTTGAAGAGTGCCTGTGATCCTAGGTGAAGATCATACTCTCAGATGTTATAAAGAAAATATTCTTACTACCTACCAGCTCTGCCTCATTCTAACCCTGCAGGTCAGTCTAAGATGCAAAGTGACAGAAAGGAAAGAAGTAGCTGTGGACTGTTAACAGTATACTTCCCTGTTGGATCTACTCTGCTTTGGAATAGCTTTTGAAGTTTCAAAAAATCAGTTTAGTTTTTCTTTGCAATAATAGCCATATCTTTTGGAGATTTTCAAAATGCATGGTCATCTATACACCTCAGCTCTATAGTTTATTGAGAATATGGTTAGGACACTGCTTGGAGGAATACAGTTTTGAGCTCTTCCTCTATCTGAATCATGTCATGGTTTCCAAGCCAAAATAGAGAGTTTTCATTTGCTAATGAGAATGACAAGTTCTCATTTGCTAATGACAAATTTCAAGCCTATGAACTTGAGAAAACTTTCTAAATGACCAATTTAAAGTCAAATAATTTCCACCCAAGTGACTGTATTTAAGAGTGAGACAGGGACTCCCCTCTGTCCCCCCCTCATTTTAACACTATCCAAATTTAATACCTGGTTAAAGGGCATTGTGGGTGTTTTTGAACTATAAACATGGGTTTTCTCTTCACATCCACCAGGGCATGGAAGAGGTAAAATAGATCTGTAATTTTACCCTAATATGGGTTTGAGATATGGTGAAACAGTGCATCGATCCCTGGAAGCCTGAATGGTTACCTGGGATTGTCTATTTAAATGTAGTCTGTGTGAACAATTTCACTGCTTATGTTTTTTTCTGCAAATTATTTTCATGGCTATGATCATGTGAAATTAGAAGACTCTTAGCAATTATATTTATACATTTATATATTCTCTGCTTACCTATTTTATCAAGTTAGGTTTATAGAGTAAATGGTCATTATAGTGTTGGTGGACACATTCTTTCTTCTTAAACATGGTAATGGATAAGGATTCATGGCTGTATGTTAAATGAAATTTGACAACTGAACTCTGAATCAGACTGTGAAGAGAAAATGTGACATGGAATACTGACAGTTAATAACAGAGACAGTTTATCTCTGAATTTTTGTTGATGCTGCTTCCTGCAGGGCCTTGTTTACTAAAATGGTCTTCCTTCATCATAGACTATCACAGACTTGCTGAAAGCTGAGTCCATTCTATTCTGTAGACAGCCACAAATAAATGTGCCCAATTTAAACAGTTATACTGCAATAAACTACCAATAATCCTCAGTTAAAATTCCAGGTAGTTTACTTGTGGCAGTGTGAGAAACAGAAAGACAAAATTATGAATATGATCAAAAATTGTATGAAAATACTTGACATTTATGAAGTTTCTTTTGAAGGAAAATGTGTTTTCCAGCTACAAGAAAAGTGATAATAATAATAAAAAATATGTTTATACTTGTTCTTTCAGAAGTGAGACATCACACTTGCAGAGCAGTTACTTCGAAGGGGCTGTGAAAAAGTAATTAATGAATTTTGAGCAGATCACCCTTTGGGCCCAATTAAATTTTAGTGCTAGTTAATTAGCAGTTAAACTTATTTCAGTTCATTCATCTAGAAAGTGCCTTAAAGGAAAAAAAAGTAGATCTCAGGATTACAATTACTTTTAGTCTACAAAAATAAATTATAATAATAAATAATAATAATAATAAGCAGAGAGAGAGGAAAAGGGGAAGTTAAAGTCTCATTAAGAAAATTATCTTAGAGTGCACTTTTAAAAGAGGGTGAAAAATAATTGCTCGTTGTGCTAAAGCTACATTAATCTAATGAACCATGCAGATTCCTGTAGCTTCTCAGTGGTAAAAGGATTTAGTATTAATCTGCTTCATTAAAAATTAATGAGGGGTAAATCAGCTGCTACTTAGTGTAATAGAAAACCATACTAAATACTGTTTGTAAACTACACTGCATTCGATGTGGCAGCTTTGAGGCAGTTCCAAAAATAGCGCAAGCAAATTGCCAGTTGTTGATGAATGAGTCCTCAACTTTCATTCAAAAGGTAGAAATGTTAAGCTTGATCCCTACATGTGCTGTGTATGATTTTCTTTCAATATAGGAGGAGTTTGGGGCCTCCTTGACAGTTCAATTGGATGAATGCAGGCCCTTGACATTGCAGTGAGCTCTAGCCCATTGACATCTCTCATTCTCAAACAGGTTACAGGAAAGGGCAAATGTTGTACTGGAGGATTTCAGCCCTCCTGCTGCAGCTCCTCCTACAACTTATCTTGATGCTTCCCGATCACTGAAGAATGCAGTACACCACGTTCAATCAAACCTTGTGTCTCCTTGCACCACGGTATCATACCTGTCCAACATACAAAGGCATCTTTGTAATCTGCTCCTCAGTTACAAAAAGTGGCTCCCATATCCAACCACGTTTCACTCTTTGAACCGCTGTGGAGGACTGATCTGTGCTTTTAATACTTTTCTTCTGCATGCCTGGAGTGCAAGGCCAAAGCTGAACCAGTGTCAACACAAGAGATGGCAATGTGTAATACTTCATGCTGAAATTTCCTTTCAATCAATTTTCATCTGTAGAAGAGGAAAAATAAACATCTTTAAGTACCGCTTCTGTCCTCCCTGCTTCATGTATTGATTCTATGCTAATCTAAGGGTTAAAAAGAAAAAACTGAAACAAAGTCTGTTTCTGATTAAAAAAGAGATTCTCTTAGAGACTCAGTGATATGAAAGTCTAGTGTTAAACTTTCTTTTATAAATATCCTGCACAGGGACTTTCTATGCAAAAAAAGGAAAACTATCCTTCAATTAATTCTTCTTCCAAATTAAGATGGGAAATTGCATTGTGAAGCCTAGCAATAATTTGATTGGAATAATTGTATGTTTCTGCTTAGATAGGGCTCATTTTAAGCTGCAGTCACAGAACTACCTGCAGGGTGACCAACCAGCCTTAGTGGCCCTAATGACTGAGAGCTGAAACAGACGAGTGCAGATTTTTTTTTAGCCTCTTCTTTCCCTCTTTCCTAACTCATCAAAATACCTGCAAAAATGCTAGGAGTGAGAGTGCCATGAAGAAGCCAAAGTGCCCTTCCTGATCAATAGGAATTAAGTCCTATTCTACAGCCTGCGACATTCTTGTCTTTGAACAAAGGGTAAATATATATACTAGGTTACTACTACTATAAAAATATATACTAGCAGCTCTAGAGTCCAGTAGCCTGCAGTAGCAGCACAAAGTATTATTGCAGAAAAACAAAGCTTTTCATAGACTATATGCTAATGATATCAGGTAAATTTTGACAAAACTAACAGAACTCCCATTTAAAATGAGATGCAGTGTTTGGTTGAGCATGACCATGTTCTATGGGATGGAGAATTCTGAAATTCTGTACCACACACTTAAAAAAAAAAAAATTACTTGAAGAATAATTTTTCCAATGCAAGAGCAGAGTCTGATTATGAACTTATCCTGTACTAGCTATTTCGTACAACAGATTAGGGAAAAAAAAAAATCAGTACTTATTTTAGAACTAAAAAATCCATGAGTCTTTTTACCTGTCAGGGATAATAGGTGAATTGATATAACTTTGAAGACCATAACTTTTTTAATGTATCTTTTAAGAACATAGCATTGAAATGCTAATGTTATAAACAATAACTTTCCTTATGTAAAGAGAAACATTATATTTGCTTAAAATGATGATATGTGACACAGACATTTATTTCATTCCTTTTAGAACATATGCATTATTCTAGACATTATTCTGTTAAAAACTGCATGCAAATGTTTGTTGAGAAAAATATAAATGTGTCGGTTAGTAAGGCATAAAGAACTGTAGGTATTAGAGTCCTGATTCCAATTTCTTAGATTTTCTATCTTTCAACTTTGCAACCATAACATCCTAAGACAAATTTTGAATCGAAGGGAAGGGAATTGGGTACTTTCTTGTTTCATTTTGATGTAGGATATTGTTTATTTCCCTAAAACTACAATAATTATATTTGTGACATGTAAGATGAAGCTCACAAAAGCTCAGTCTGAGTCTCAAATAAAGCCTAAGGGAGGCTTAAAAGGCCTCAAGGTTTTGAACTGTCTCTCTGTACAAAGAGTGCCTTTCACTATAGTCATGAATTTGTACAGAATCCACTCTTGAAAATAAGTTTTCCTTTAGTTGTAGTATATAGCGAAAGGCAGACAACTCAAAAGTAGCAGTTCAATAGTCAGAGATCTTTCAGAAGAATTGTAAAGACAATTATTTCAATCACTATTTAAATGAGTAGACAGGTGTTCAGTCTGGGCTATAGCAAATGCTGCTGGCTCCCCATTATCTTGTTTTTCAAGCATTTGTTTTGACACTGCCTACCTAGTTCAACAAAGTATTCTTGTAGGCAAGCAGACCGGATTGCAAAGAGAGAGTCATTAGCAAACTCATCTGACAGACTCTGTGTGCATACACATCAACTTAAGGATATAGAATATGACTATACTAGTCAGCTATTGCCCACCTTTTGGCAATGTACTCAGCAGTTAGTTAGCGATGATGGACAACTTAAAAAATATAATTAACTTTTAGTTTTGGTGTCCCCTCTTCCTAAATTGTATTAATAACATAAGATATATTTATTCAGGTATCACATCTGTAACATAAGGGGAAAGAACAAGCACTTTCAAATTTGATAAAATCACATATTTCATTATTTGTACGAGATTTCCTTTTTGCTTTAAAATATTTAAAGCAAATTATTGTGAAAAACATAAAAGTATATTATGGAATGGATCGTTTTATGTCTTTTTTTTTTTCTTTTCATTATTATATCAAACATACTTAATTTGCCTCCATTTTCAATAAATTTCTAAGTATATCTCTTTCCAACATTCTACCCACCTGGCAATGAAAATCTGCCTCCAGCTTCTGGTGAGCACATGTTGCCATTTTCAATAGACCCAATATTTCCCTTGTGAAACAATCACCTTCTTACTGTTCTCCATATCCTAATTTACACTCAGAATTAACATCCAGCAATTAATATCTTGTTTGCTACTCTATTTCTTATCTTTCTTTATTAAAATAAATAAAAAAGGTGTTACTAATCTAAAAAAAGGAGGTGGGGACAGGAAATAATTAAGGTGATTCTATGCTGAGAGCACTGACTAGTGTTGTGTCATTATTCTGTTCAATTCTTCTGTCTTTCTCTATCCATCAGTTGTCTCTTGTTTTATGCTTAATTTGTAAGCTCTTTGTAACTGAAATGTCCTTGTAGTTTGTGTTATAATTATGATATGGAACAGAAGAGAGGCTTAGGAAAAGCACAGAGCTTTTAGGTGATACAGTAATGTGAACAAATAGATAAATCCTTAATAGAATAATCTCTCATTAAAAAAAAAAAAGTGTTTTCAGAGATGAGCAACTGAGTTATTGCTAATAATTTCCCAAGGGAATGAGAGAAATGTGGACCATTGTTCTGCTCCTGTCCTATTCTTCAGGAAGTATAGCTTTTTCTGTCCCTTGCTTTGGATAGCATTAGTTTAGTAAAGACTAACACATACAAAAGAGTAATTAGAATATCGATTTTATTTGTAAAAATTAGGCTAAATCTTTCAAAGCAATATCTTCCCTTTACACCCAATGGAAATCATGGATTTCCTATAGGCTAGGAATAAATTTACCTTCTTGGTCTAAAGTGGCAGTGTACATTGTTAGGTCTGTTCCAGAACTGTTTCCAAATCAAATGCTGCTGCTGTTTGAAACAGGATATTAGTTTGCAGTGCCTTACTAGTCTGACATAGTTTTGAATTCCATTTCTTATAATAGTAGCTAACTACAAATTATGACAATGTTATTACTTATAAAACAATACCTATTACTGTCTATTATTGTAAGAATAACATCAAGAAAATAAATTAAAATAAATTTCCAGTCTATGGAAAATGTTGAAGTAATTTGTATGTTGGGGAGAGAGATGACTAAGGATACACAAGACAGCAAACTTCTAAAACATTTTATATGTATATGTATGAATAAGAAGGGAATAAATTATATTCCAGTTCTTTTGGGTGAAGGATAGAACAAAGTAGCTTCATTCTGTAATAAAGAATATTAATTTGGTTATAAGTAATGTATGCTAATCAGAGGGATAGTGGAATATAGTAAAAGTCATAGGTACTTCTTTCCTAGAGAGAATATTCTGTAAATATGTATTTCATTCTGTTTCACTGCTGAATTTTGAAAAAAATCTACTTCTGAGAAAAATACTGCACTCTGTCTTTGAAAGTGCTAAATAGAACTAAAAATGCTAGACTGAAAAGCATTCCATTAGTGAAATTTGGTGTTTTCTTTGCATATTTCAATAATATCAAGGAAACGGTAACACAACAAAAAGTGGAGCAATTCATGTGAGTCAATCAAATTCATTAAAGCCAGCTTCTGAAATAAATTTCTTATCTGATGTATAAATATAACATAATTTTATTTCAATTCTAATTTCTGTGTGTGGATCTTGGTAAAATTTTAATTAAATTTCTCTCTCTCTGCATACTATTATCTTTAATTTTTACTTGTAAAGTTAAAGAGGAAAGAATATTTCTAACCAACACCTACAGATTACTGTATTTTAAAAAACTTTATAGAAACCTCATTATTTCAACTCTACATTTACTCTTTAGTAGCTTGTCTTCTATATCACAGTTTGTGCCCTACTTATATTTTAAGTAGTTGATTACTGATAAATCTGATGTTTTATAATGATTCTTCTCTACCTTCTTTCCAGAAAAGAATGTATTTGGATTCATTCTCACTGGCCACAGTTTATACTGCACACAGTCTGGCTGACACTTTTATATTGCTTCAACATTTCCAAGAAATGAATCACATATAGATCAACTCATCTAATTAGTTATTATTGCCTCAATGCTTTTTTTTAATCTGTATGCATCAATGATAAAATCTTCTAGTGTGTCTGAAGTAGTGGACTTAGTCCTAATCTTGGTATCTCTAATGCAATACCTCTAATGACCAACTGAATTTCATAGAGAAGACAAGTAGATAATAATCATTACAGGCTTGGTGTGTTAGAAATCATTATCATTTTCATTGCTTTCTAGTTTTGTAGTAGTGCAAAGGTAAATCTCATATGAGTCTTCCATTTTTTATGAACTTCACAATTACTATTAGGAAGCATCAGAAAAAGGCATACTACTTCCTAAGAAATAAATGTCACAAACGTAGTCCAACTATGCTGGATTCTTCTTCTGGCTCCACAAATAACTATGATTGCAAACTGGAACAGCAGAAGATTGATGCTATAACAAAATATTTATATGGACAGTTAAAAAACAGTACTGAGAGAAAAAAATAAGAACTAAAAAGAAATCAAGAATATCAAGAATATATATTGTTTAAACTTTTTCTTTTTTTTTTTTTTACTAAAATTCAAATTTGGCATGTTCCACAGAAATATAATCAGTCTTTTTATTTTTATTAGTTTTTTGAGGAACAAGTAGATTTTATAACATCCTTGCTCTAGCTCAGATCTCATTAGCTGTAATGCCCTTTACACTCATTTCTCTTCTTTGTTATTAATTTAGTTTTTAATAATGTTTTCAGTTTAAATATTATTTGTACAAGATCTGAATATTTTAATTCAGTCTCTTTTGACTTTCTGTTTTAGACACCATTTTTCCTTTGACAATTTCAGAATGGTATGTCTAACAGGTGTGCTGAATTCAACTATACTGTGGCTGCCAGAACTATCATGTAAAATACAACATCTTCAGTCGGTTAATTAGAGCTATATCAGCAATAGCCTTTCTATGTACGCTGCATGAATGCTGATTAAAAGCTATTGCTTGACCTTGAAGATTGCCTTCTTTAAAGAACAATTTGATGTGACATTTGATCATATCATATTGACTGACAGTTGTACATTAACACTGTGTTTGCATGTGTCTCTACTCATCACCTAGCACTTCACTTATATGAAGAACAATATTTTAGATGTTATGATGTGACATAAATTTCACTTCATTCTAATCAGTACATTATTTTCTTCATTTTGTAAATATGTTACTATATGCATAGAGAAGGTCTTCAAACTATTATATAGAACTGTCAGAGTAATTATCTGTCAGCTGAGAACATGGAGAAAAGAGCTTTAGATAAATGAATTTTTTGTTGATTAGTGTCTTTAAGTCTGTGAATTTTAAACAGTGTAGAGTTGATTGACTAGAAATCCTGTCATTACAATTGTTTTGTAATTGTTTACTGATTATTTTATCAACTAGTACATTAACATATATCATCTGACCCCAGTATTTTACTAAAAATCCTGTGTCAATGCAGAAAACAGAGATGCTGTTTCAGGTGACAGTAACCTGCGTCTTCAAAGTATAGTAAACAGTTGGAAGTCCATACTAAAGATTCCAGACATGTTTTGTGATGTTTCATTTTTAAATGCTATATATGACACCAAAAGGATATAAAGGAATTATAGGGAAAAGTAAGCCATATGTTTTAAATGAAAGGAAAAACTGAAGACAAAACTGAAATATTAGATTTCTTCCAGTAACTGGAAAAAAACAGATGTAAAAGCTGATCCTGTTCAACAGACAAGCTGAAGGAGCTTGTCTGTATAGGGGTGACATATTTTATATTTTACAACCTCAGGCCTCAGTAGATCTTTGAATGTTATTCTTTCCTCTGTAGAATTATATTAATAACCAAAAGACATAACTGTGGACAATATGGAGAAATGCTGGGCATGGAGAAATACAGAAAGCTCTCTTCTAACTTAAAACTTATAACTATTAATGCTCACACAGCCTATTTGTTTTGAGCTTTATCACACTTAACTGAGTGCACTATACCTATTTTGTAATGCCTGTAGTCACATAAGACAGGATATGCAGTCTCTTGTTCTTCTCAAATCTGTTCCAGCAGAAATTTCAGAACCAAATGATTGGCTGTTGATCTAGTTTCCTGGAGTTTATGTACCTGAGGCAAGAATGTGGCATATGTTTAGCTTTCCTGAGTCCACTTCCACGCTCTCAGATACTGCTACCATTGCTGAGAATCTTTGGATAAAGATTCTCATAATTTTAGAAATGTAAAACTACTATTTCACTTGCTGCTTTCAATCATATTATACCAAAATCATCTCTAAACACTTCAGGTATGCCCTTGGGAAAAGGAGACTCATATTGTTCAAAAATCCTTGGAGACGCTTTTAGAAATAGGCAGTCTGGCAGGTACTGTGCTACCTGTCTACAGAATCACTGGTGAGGGAAAGAAAATGTCAACTGCACCACTCTCATCAGTAGAGTAGAGTTTGGTGGGGAAGCATAAGCTTATGGTAGGTGGGACCCAATGAGGCCACTTTATTTCTGAGCCAGTAACCTTTGGGCTCATGTTGGTTCACATGAGCACTGTATGTGGTGAGAGCTAAAGGGGAACTGATATTACTGTGACTTTTCCCCATGAGTCCTTTTGTTACTGCTTTTCAGCTGGAATCAGAAGAGTATTAAAGTTAAATCTGGAACATCAGAAAGCAATAAAGGAAAACTAAGAGATTTTTTGGAGACTATTAAAATTCCCCAAATGATCCAGCAGATATCACCATGAATGTCACACTGAGGAGCTTCAGTAGAGTCTTTGAGCATAATTAATCCTTTAGGATTTCTCTCAGTGAGGGTACCATAGCTTCTCCACATTTATTAACTGAAGAATTGATGTTATGTGGTTAACTGTTTCATAGACCAAAGACACTAATATCCCTACCTCATTTCATTACAAAAGAAAAAAAAAAAACAGGAACAAAAAGGAATGTTAATTTTGCTTGTAACAAGACATATAATGATATCACCAGTATTGCTGATTTGAAACAGGTGGCGTTAAATAGAAAAATATCCTAGGACAGAACCATGATAATTATGGAATTTGTATTGAAGATTTTAAGTGTAGATACAGCTAAAGTTCCCTTAGATTACACAGTTTGTGGCAATGGATATTAATAACTGGATCAGAAATTTACTGTGTTTGACTAAACTGTTCACTGGCATTTTAAAAACTGATAAATGAATGATTGTATTTCCATATTCTGCCATACAACTATATCCTTCTGGCTTTTTTTTTTTGTAAAGAAATAGCAAATCCAATTACAAGATGTTTGATTCACTGAGCAAATCCTACTGGAACATTTTCGGCTCCACAGGATACCACTCAGTACTGTAGAACCACTTGTCAGTGTAACGATGTAAAGGACCACATTCTGTGACTCATGCTTGAAGTTGTTTGCCAGATAATTTTAAGGAAAGCACTTCATGAAATACTCCAAAATTCTCTTTAGGATTAACTTTCTTTTTTTCTTCCATTCATAATTGTTCCTTGCATGCATTAAGACTAATAGGACAGTGGATTCACTTTTATCATGGTTTTTAAACAGATTCTACCTCTCCAAAGATTACCCACCCAGTGTTAAAGAATAGTTCCAGCATTTCACTTAAGTTGATATTTTTTGCTATATTTTACCTTATTATTAAGGTTATGTTTTTTACTTTGGAGTCAATTCTCAACAAATCAGGAGGTATTAACACACCATTAAATAATGTCAGCTAGACTTTGCCAGCAGGATACCTGTCTGAAATTAGATTCAAGTTGTAGTTGCTTGTTCTTGAGAAACTTTCTAGGACCAATTTATGAAGTAAATACAATGCATAAAAAGTTTCAAACACTTTATGAACAGCTAAATAAATCAAAACTTTACCTAAAAAAAGAAAAAAAAATAAATTAATTTAATTTTAATTTTTAATTTTAATTAAAATTAAAAAAATTAAAAATTAATTTTCAGCCACTCTGTTTACTGATAAAATGTTGCTATTGGAATGAACAAAGCAGTGAACAATTAGTTTTAACAGTATGGGTAAAAGAAGGGTTTTCATTATAAGGTAGAAAATTTGCTGTGATACATAGCATAATTTAAAGACACAAATTAGAATCATGAACAGACAATGGTTCTTGCATATTTATATGAAAAACAAAAAGCCCAGTGTTTAGCACCAGACAGTCCTCCTCTGCTCAGCAGTACAGTGCATGTAAATTGAAAAATTGCTGCAAGAATACATCATCCCTCAGAAAGTTTGCAAATAACATGAGACAGGAACAAAGAGAATCTGAGTGGATCTTGGTAGATTAAAAAAAAATAAAGAAAAAAAAAAGAGGAGTTTTCAGAATAGTCATAATTACAGAATGAAAAGGTCTAATTATCAAACTTGCTAAAAAAATACACTTTTATGCTTTTTTATTATCTTTGTCTAGTTCTCAGATGGAGAGTCTTCTGCTACCTCCTGCAAAGGAGCAATATGAATTTCTCT
>JAUBNY010001100.1:1633125-1653757 GCA_032275445.1 Crypturellus soui | reverse complement strand
GTGAGGGTGACAGAGCCCTGGAACAGGCTGCCCAGAGAGGCTGTGGAGTCTCCTTCTCTGGAGATCTTCAAAACTCACCTTGATGCCACCCTGTTACATGTGCTCTAGGTGTCCCTGCTGGACACATGTTTTTCTTTCTTTATGACAGATCTAAAAATGGCAGAGTGCATACTACAAAATTGGAAACAACAACAACAACAAAAATATATAAATATATATTAAGTATTTATACAGTTACTGTATTTTTTAGGTATTTCATAAGTTAAAACTATAAAATAAATTCTCAGGCTAAAGCTTATGTTTCTTTAGCGCATCATTAATCCATTAATAAAATATGTCAGTATGAAATGTAATTCAGGCTGTAGCCTTGTAAAATATCTTCACCTCACAAAATTATATTTTTAAATTAAATAATTATATGCAATCTACATGGACAAGCAATCAAATTCATTTTTAATTTATATATTTATAGCTATATCACTTATAGGGAAGGCCTGAACGTCTAAAGTAACTACTGTTTGCTGTTAAGTTACTGTTTAGCTTCTTATTTCTTTCAAAATTTGGGCCTTTTAAAAATCATTTTCTCTCCTTTTTTTTTTTTTTACTTTCCCTTTTCCCTTGAAAGTAGTATATATAGCATACATAAATATATGATTTTCAGTTAATTCTTATTTTGAACTAGACCTGCTAACTTAGTGAAGCAATCCTGGGCACGACTGCCCAGCATGCAATTAATAAAACCTCATCTCCTCCACTTGGCAGTGGGGCTGGGACTCTCCCTGTCTGCTGGTTTTATCCAATTCTGACAGGACGCTGCAGGAAGACACAAGTCGCGAGTGTCTGCTGTGGCTCTTGCTCACAGCTCTCCTTGGGATCAAGCAGTCGATGTGCCTGCCTGGCAAATACCTTACATTGTCATTTGCACAGATGAACCTGCCACCACTAGACAGGCTTGCAGCCCTTTACACCTATTAAGGAAGAAAACAATAAAGTCGTCCTCTCCTCTCTAGGGTTTTCTATATGCTACCTCTGGCTGTGTCCTAAATGAATCAAGAAATCAATTTGCAGCCTCTCTGCCTCAGTTAAATCAAACTTATTCACAGTTTCTGCAGAGTAGAAAATATCAAGTGCTTCTCCACAGGTGCCTGCTGCCACTTTGACAAGAAACATCAGCCCTTTGGCCAAACTTGTTATGGCCAACACGTTTCCCTTTCCTTTAATTTATTTATTTATTTTTGCTTTATTTATTTCACTTACATTACCTTTTATTATTACAATTTGTGTGAATTAATTCTACTCCTACAATCAGTGCCTGTTAACCACAACTGCTAAATGAGGTGGAAAAAATAATTTTATTACCGGAAGAGCAAAACACAGTAAGGAAAGAAGCTTCCTTCTGTTGGCAAATTGTGACTGGAAGATGAAAGATTACAGTGTTTGTTACAGGCTTGTAGATGTTATAGGCCTGCTAATAACCTAAGAGTTTGTCTATTTTATTTCCATGCCTGTGAATGATTATTGCTTACAACATGGTTAGTGGCTTGGTTTTTAATAATACAAAGCCTGAGGCTTTCATGTTTCCTTAGGATTTGATTTATTATTTTAAACATTGAAAGACGATAATCTAGTGTAATGCACCTACATATGTCCCCTCAAAATTTACTCCAAAAACTTTTTGTCATGTATCTTGAATCCCAACGATAACATATTTTCATCAGAATATTTTCCCTCCAAAGGATTATTATGATTTATGATCAGTATGATTATTATCACAAAATATCATACTATCCTACATGCATCACAGATACTATTTCAAAGTATAAAGATAAAATAAAAATATTTATTTTGGTTATAAAAAAAAAACAAAGCTAAGTTTTTTATATTTCTGCATTTTATAGTTCTCTGTGCTTTTGTCACCTGTATATTAAAACTGTGAACACAATGCTTCAGTAAGCTATTTTTTGGACTTCAGTAATAATTAATCCATCTGTCAATAGGTTTCTCTACATAAGCCCATGAAAGGTTCATCTTACTTCCCCAGGTCAGGTGCAGTGATCATTTCCTACTATAGCCAGCACTAAAATAAGAAAAAAAAAATCCACAAAATTCAACAATTATTCTAAGCATAAAAATTATAAATTCCTAGAAATCTTAGG
Source organism: Crypturellus soui (assembly GCA_032275445.1). Lineage (NCBI taxonomy): Eukaryota > Metazoa > Chordata > Aves > Tinamiformes > Tinamidae > Crypturellus > Crypturellus soui. The sequence continues at coordinate 1,651,601 of JAUBNY010001100.1, read as the reverse complement.
TTGTTTTCTTTAAATTGCTACAAAAATTATGCTACCAGAGTAGCTTCATATATCCCCTTGAAAAAGTATGTTTTTTTTCTGCTCTCTCTGACATTTATGATTAGTAACAGTCGAAATACCGTGTATCACCTTTATAGTTTTATCAGTTTGTGCTATGCTGCCTTGTTTTCTCTGGAAACAAAATGCACTGAGTCAGACTATAGTAACTCAAACTCAGAAACAATTGTTCCACTTAGAAATCAGCTCTTATTTTAGAAAACTACCTATCATAAAACAGAAGAGCAAGGATTTATGATAGCTTACCAATTATTCACCTCTCTGAATTATTTACATTTCCAGTGCAAAACATTATTATAGATTTATATTTCAGGGATTAGCTGAATGCTTTATACATGCAACAAAGCCGTATTTGTAGACAGTACAATATCGTTTCCTCTCACCTTGCTGTAGGCAGTCCACATAACTTTGTTACTCAGGCCATACACTTCATACCCTTCAAACATACACAGCATGCTTGCAGAGTGGTAGGAGAGTATGTGGAGAGGCCCTGAGATATTTGTATAAAAAGTTTTTGCTAATTGGAAATCCATTTGTTATCACTGTATGATTAAGAGCAGGTAGATACGCCTATGGGTAATTTTGCTGAATGCAGTTCAATTACTTGTTCTCTCTCCTGTGAGAGCAGACACTTCAGAGTCTGACCTGGAGTGACCAACCTCCCAGGACATGGGGGCTTGCAGGATCATGTAAGTTAGATTATTGCATGAAGGTATTTCTTGATAAGATACTTTCTACCTTTCCATACACGGTTATTGTGGCACGTGGCCAGAACTAGTCCCAGCTGATAGTGGTGACAGTGCACAGGCTGCACTGTCAGAGGCATCTCAAGTGCAAATAGCCTCATGATGGGCTGTGATTGCTGAGAAACTTCCCAAGGGAACTGGTATAGGCAAGGATGCTGGTGGTAGCGTGGAGCTGGTGCTGAGAGGAGTCAATAGTGCAAGTCCCAAGGGGTGGAACTGAGATGAGGGGTCTGTGCATGCTGGGGAGAGGTGCTGAGGGGTGTGGGGAAGAGAAACTGCAGGGGCGCATGTGCGGACTGATGGGACACATTTTGGAAGGGACTCCCTAAGTATCAGTAGAAGGACCATGAGGGACATTGGAGAGACCTCTGGAGCTCCATGGTCCTGTGCCCTGACTGTGCCCCTGATGGCTGGGACATCTACACCAACCTCCCCAGATTCTCTCCTGAGCCTTAACATGGGCTAGTGGAGTCACATCATTCAAACAAATAGCATGTAGCTGTGATGATTAAAATGTTTCTATATCTGAGTTTGTTTAGTCTCCACATAGTCAAATTATTTTTAAATGAAAGTCCTGTCATCGTCTCAATTCTGTTTCCTCCTAAACATCAAGTGGAAGAGAAAAGCTTTTCCTAAGAATGTCATTTAAAAAAATAAATAAAAGCTAAGGATTGGAGTACAATAATATTACATATAAGGCAGCAGAAAATGGGTCTAATTTTATAACATTAGCAGACTTTGGAAAATGTACATATGAAAAGTTGAGCAATCAGCACAGTTTATCTTTATGTGACATTTCCAAATGCTATTTATATATTTCATGGATCAGTCTTTTATGAAAATATCTGTGTACTCCAGCTATCTAATGATCTGGCATTTGAAACCAATTCAATTTATATGTTAAATTTGATGTTAGGGGAAAACCAATACACTTGCCACATTTTTGTTATGAAAGGCTGGTTGTCATCTTAATTTGTCTGGAAATGTCTTTTCATTTTCCCAGGGCACATCATGGGATATAAAGTAACATAAATCATTCTAGCTTGTCTACTACTGGGAATCACTGCTAAGGGTAAATTTTGGCCTAGCCAATATATATCACAGTGATACATAAAAAGAGCATCAACCATGCCCTTTATCTTCTTCAACAGCTATCTGCATGTCATGGAGAAAGAGTGAGAGATCATTCTTTTGAAGATGGACCCACAGTAATTTAAACTAGCATCACTTTCCAAACTGCTGGTTTTAATCTGGTTCATGTTGGCACACATGTTCCTCTCCTTCTAGTTTCTGCCTTAAATTTTCTATGCATTCTGAGAGACTCCAGGAAGGCTGGGAATCCATTATGCTGTGGATTGGTCTATAGGCACATCTCACTTCCTGAGGTACCAAATCTGCTTGGTACCTTATCTGAGACCTAGGTGTTTATCTTAAACCTATGTTCCATAATTTCATTCCCTTAATTGTTCCTTTAATGGCACCTTTTCTTTTAAAAAAGGTGAGAAAATAGAAAAAATAGGGTAAAAAATAGGGTAAAAGCAGTAAAAATTTGGAGGGCTTTAGCTGACACTATTTCCTATCCCGCATAGGAAAAATAGGATTGCATGAGGACACTCTAGCTATTTCTGTTTTTTTCTGATAGTATACTGATTTTCGCAAGTCTAGGAAACATCCAATGGCTGAAGCTATCGAATATCATCAAAACTTACAGAAAACTTCATCTTTCAACATTTAAAAGGAAACTCTCTCATTTTGTAATTTTGTTGGTGGAAAACCTTATTTTGTCATGACATTCTTTAAAGGAAACTCTGTTAATATTGAGGTCACTGACTACCAATTTCAATGAGAAGGGACTCAAATTAACTTTATATAAACACATATAAAAATGATTTTTTTTAAAGTCAGAGTTAAATGTAATTGGAATTCTGTCCTTTTTCCTTTTTACGCCTCCTTCTCAATGAATTAAATTCTGATTTAATCATGAAGATACTCTGTTGCAGTTCTCTTTGCAGGATAAAAAGTGATTTCTCCACTTAGGCCTGAATAAATGCAGCCACAATGATGATGCACTTTTGGGCCACATGGCCTCTTTTTATATTCCTTATCTGAAGGAAAGAAACAAAAAAAGATCGCACTGTATAGAGATAATTTCTCATTTCATATCATCTACAACATCATGAATAGTACTTAAAAATAGTTTGACTACTTCTAGACTCCATTTTCTCACAAGTACATACACATGACTAAAGACACTAGAAAGCTTCTGTAGCAGTTTTCACATTGATAGATCTCATGGCAATGTGTAACAGAGTATGACCCTGTGTACAGAGCATGTCTGTATGACTTAACAATAGATTTTCCAAAAATATATCCCAAATTGTAATATGATGCTAAGCCATGATTTTCTCTGTTTTATTTATGCTGTTTTTTGGCTGAGTGTTTATGGAAACACTCAGAGTGCTTTCAGTCATCCAGAAATCAGACATTTATGATTTAACGAGGATTCACATCTCTCATGTTTATGTCTTTCTCATGTAAGCTGAGGCAGCACAAGTAAAGCTCCCAGGAGGTGGGTTCTGGTCACTTTTGGCTACATCTAGTGAAAAATATTCTTTTTTAGAAAGTAATATATGATAAAGATTCTCACATTCCAATATTTTTGAAATTGCTATCTGGTTTAATTTCAAATAGTTAAAGAGACAATAAGTAAATGAAATTTCCTGTGTAGAACCTTGTAGGAATAGGAGGAAAGGTTAGCCAGGCATGAAAATAATGATCTGATTACTTGATCTGATTACTTAATGGATTAAAGGATTTTCTGAAGCCAACCATTGGAGGTTAACAAGGATCACCTGGTGAAAGTAAAGAGCTGAGGGAAGATAAGGAAGGGGGTTCAGGGAGAATGCTCTGGCAGGAGAAAAAGCTGTTGGGCTGCTGGGTTGTTGTCTGCTTTGCCTTTTTTTTTCCTTTCCCCCAAATTGTGTCCTAATTGGGACTCAGGTAGATGGTTGTCAATATTATGTGGTAAAGAAAACAGAAAATAACATAAATGGTAACAAAGCTTTGAGCTATGTGGGGGGAATGTGAGCTATGGAAGCTCTGGACACTTGGGAATATGTGGAAGTGCGAGCCATGGAAGCTCTGGATGCTCGGGGGCAGTGCGAGCCATTGAAGTTCTGGACACTTGGAAGTAGTGCAAGCCAAGTAAGCTCTGGATGCTCCAGGGGAGTGTGAGCCATGGAAGCTCTGGATGCTCGGAGGGAGTGCAAGCCACGGAAGCTTTTGTTACTGAAAAGCAGGAGGCTAGCTGTCGAGGATTATAAGAGACTTTATGAGTCAGGAGCAGAAGATCTTTGAAATAAGGAGCAGAAAAAGAGAAATCGGGACACTTGGGAATATGTGGGATTGTGAGCTGTAGAAGCTCTGGACATTCAGAAGTATGCTGGAGTGTGAGCCTTAGAAGCTCTCTATAACAAAGGAGCAGTGAGAATCATCAGTAAACAAAAAAGGGGGAAATAAGTAGGGATAGGAGGAAAGGTTGGCCAGGGATGAAAATAATGATCTCATTACTTTAATTAAAGGATTAAAGGATTTTCTGAGACCAACCATTAGAGGTTAGCAAGGATAACCTGGTGAAGGTAAAGAGACAGGGGAATATAAGGATTGCCTGAGGGGATATTCTGGCAGAAGAAGAAACTGTGGGGGCTGCTAGGTTGTTGTCTGCTTTGTTTTTTTCCCCCCGCCTTTTTTTTAACTAACTTTGCAAGATGGCAATGCAAGATATGAGGATATGCTACTTAGACTTATGAACTGTGGGACATTAAAAAATTAAAATGTTGCAGTGTAAATTGTTCCTATCATTAATTATTCTATGTCCTATTCACCATTCTGAAAAAGTTTTTCTACAGGAAAAGCACTGTGTGTACAATAAAGAAAAAAGACTAACTGTAGTCTGTTTTCCATTTGTCACGCATTATTCCTTTTAAAACCTTCTAGTGAAAGAGAATGCAGGAATGGGCTATGCTATGAAAGTACTGACAATGAATAACCACAAATGTTCTTTATACTGCTGTGAATTAGGGCAGGATATTTAAAATTGGTATTTATCTCTAATGTAATTGCAAAAATGGAGTGTTAAACACAAAATTGCCAAGAAGAACGAAACTTCAAGAACCTTAACTTTCTATTTCAAACTCTAGTTATTTATCACTGACAGTCATCTTAACTATGTTCAAAATATAGGAAATGAGTTGATTTTGCAGTGATATTTTATCCCTGCTTGATCTGAATCGCAGTAAATTTGTTAAGTCAGTACTCAGTCACACAGAATTCAGTTTTATTTCTATTTTATAATTTACTGTTGCAGGATACATTTTGGCTTTTGACATGACATAACACCATGTAACACCATGTAAAAAGTAAAAAAGGATATCTTTAAAATGTAAAATAAAAGTATAAACATATATTACACTTTTTCTGATGCTAATAAGTTACAGCAACTGTCACACAAGTTGGGAAATGCCTACAGTGCCATGCAAAAATGAGTGTCCTCAAATAATTAACATTGCATTAGAATATAGATGCCTTACAGGCTTCCATAATGAGGAAGATCATAGCAATCTTATTGTCATATTTTCATTTGCAGTATTATATTTGCACATATTTTTACATTTTACTGATATTTTACTTTTCTCCAATGAATATCTTTAGGCTGTTTATCTGAATAATTCTTATGTTATATCTGAATAATTCTTATGTTATTGTCTCAAAAAGAGAATGACATAATGATTAGATCAGTGGCCTGTGAGTGAGAGTGCCTCATTTAACATCACCTTCTATACATAAGGTCTCTGCTATGTCTGTGCTCATGATGAAAAGCCTAGGAGCAATCCCTTCTGCAAACACTGTTAACAACCAGCTGCAGTTTGTTAGCATAGTAACTCCTTTTATACTACAGGTCATTTTAATGCAAAGAGGAGAGCTAATCTGGGCATCCAAAGCATATTTATGTTCCTGATTCTGCCCCACATGGTTTTGTTCACACTGCTCAGTTCTCATTAGCTTCCTCTATAGAGCATATGTACATATATGCATAGCCTGCCCTACAGGATCTGGCATAACTACTTCCACAGCAATGAAGGTTAATGTAGTCAGGACAGTTGACTACAATCCATAGTCTTCAGTCTCTAAAATAATTCGTCTTCAGAAACAAGTATTATGGGATAGAAAGATTGAAGAGCTGAAGAAGAAATACATTTCGTTATGTGTCTCTTCCCTTTAGCATTGTATAAGCATGAGAACACTTAGGAATATAGAGGAACTGTTGAGAAAATATAGAGATAGTTGTGGTACCCCTTTTTTTTTTTAATGGTAGAAATCAAAACTTATGGTGACTGAAATGTAAGATTAATGATTTTCGGCTGCAACTGAGTTAGTGCTGTAATTCTGGATGGCCTATTGTCAGAGCTATTGAAAAAAAAACTATGAATTTTCAATTAAACCTATTTTTAAAAGCAGTCTTTAAAAATCTTCCTGATTAGAGTTAAACAAGAATTTTCCACAAATATTTAGTTAAAAAAGGCTACAAAATTTAAATTTCACCCTAAAGTGTTATACTGACCCAACAAAACCAAGGAGGTACAATGAAAAGTAATGAGGAGCCTAAACCTTGGATTATCATCATGGTTTTATTATTTCAATATCAAGATGTGCTGGCATTGGAAAATATATCCCTCTCTGATTAGTAATTTTCAACCATTTCCAAAACAGAGACAAAATATTTTGTGTTTATAGTAAAATATTTTACTATATTTAAATAAATACTATATTATATTTTAAATATTTAAGCAGATCTGAATAGAAAATTTGCATTAGAACTTCAAAAAATGCCTAAAATTAGGACACAAAAGCTTTGGTTTAGCTTTAACATACAGAAAGCATGTAGATTGTAACTTCTTTCTTCAAGTTTAAGTTGCTTTTCCCAGAATATTTGAGGGCCCACTCATCTATATTCTCTTCTTTTTCTTACAAGTGATTCAAAGAAGTGATTTTCATTCCTTGCCAGTAGTTATTCTGGTACATTTTTTAATGTGTGAAAATGCCAGACACAGCCCATTTTATTTAAATACTTGGTTCAACACTTGTTACAGAGGACTGCTGAACATTTAAATGAATCAAGATAATTCTTACAATTGAGTCCACAGAATATATAAATATATATATATGTTTATATTTACCGATGGATAAATTACATAGTTTATCTAGAATGCATTTGTGACCACAATTGAATTTAAATTACTACTTTTATAAAATAATTATCAAAAGCCATATTATTCCTAGTGGTTTCATACCACCACATATTTGTAAAACTGCACAAACTGATGGACATTTTGCATTTTAATGGCTAGCTAGCAGTTTTTACACACCCATGGCTTTATTCTAGTGTTTTAGTCTTGAAAATAGTCTAAGCAGATTGTCTGAACATAAAAAATAAATTGCAGTTGTACCCCACAGTAGCAAACTTAGAGAAGAAACATTCCAAAAACATTTTTGATAGTGTACTGCACTAATATTTGAACATCGTGCTCATTAACTACTTGTCATTTTACATTTGTTATCCAATAAAAGCAAAGCTGCTTTTGTTTTGTTTTGTTTTGTGTTGCAAAAGTTGTTCCAGTTACCAGATGTGGGATTTTAAAGGGAAACGGGAACAGAAATGAGGAGCTAAGAATAAATAAATAAATAAATAAATGGAGTTCTTATTGCTGCAGTATCACCCAGAATAGCAAGTCAAGGAGCATTTCTAAGTGTCTGTGTAAGACAGAGGTGTTTCTGTTCAGAAACAGTGAGAACATTTTAATGACAGCTATTCAGACGAGCGTAGATGCTTCCTTCACAATGTGTCGTACATGGGGATCTTGCAGAAACAGATTGATAGTGATAACTGATCATGAAAATTTTAATGTACAAGGTGTACAAGTGAACAAGACTAACAATCATTTTGTCTAGTAAATTCAACTTAGAAAGTTAGATTTCCACACCTTAGAAGTTAGCTTCTGAGGGAACAACAAAAGTAGTTTTCTGCCTCTAGATGTTCTGCATGGCTTCCTGTTTTGTCTGTATCTTTCTTGGCATTTAGTCTAGAGACAAACAACTCCACATTTTGATTTTTGAAGATAATGAAATAAAAAAGAGTAAGATCATACCTGTGTAACTCCAGGGTCTTCAAGGTTTAAAGAAATGTGTAGCTTAAAATTCAGGTTAAACATCTGATGAGGAGAAGTAAGCAGTACTTTACTTCACAGTTCCTTGGAAAGCTTTAAGAGTTACAGCTTCCTGCCAGAGTAAGTCACTTCTGCTTTTAGTTTTGAAAACTCACAGTGTGACAGTGCTTACTGCACGCTATTTTGAGTGCCCAGAGTAAAACTATGAACACAGGCACTTTTGTGTAAAACATCATAAGGCCCCTCTGATTCATTGAGAGTTCAGAATTAAAATGCAGAAGGCTTTAGCAAGGAAAATACAAGCTGATTTTCTTTTTCCTTGTGGAAAAATAAAATACTCCCTGGCAAGTAACCAAGGTGGTAAGAAGGTAATTCATCTTGTGTAAGAGTATTTTGCAAGTGAAAGGGACATGCCCTGTGTTTAGAGATTAGTCGGGAAACAAGTGGTCAATTTAGAGCAGTAACAAAATTCTGTAAAAGAAGAGAGTTTCCACTGTTGTCTTTTTTTTTTTTTCTCCAGCCTTATTTTTCTGAATCATTTCATTTCAAGAATAATAAGATATTCACACTGAAAAAGAAAAGGCCAAGATACAGATTGTATTCTTTCTTATGTATTTTGATAGCCTTATGAATTTTATTTTATTTTTTGTAACTAAGTTGCAAAAGTTAATCTAAGTTAATCTTTTGTCTACTAACTAGACTTACTATTTCTTAATTGACTAAAAGAACATGATCTTTAGTAAAGGAAGAAAAAGGAAGAAACAAAGAAAAATTCCCTAAAAATCCTGTGATCTTATGTATAAAATCATGAGACTTTTTTTTTTTTTTTAAGTTAAGTTTTATGTTAAGTCAATTTAGGAATTTTTACCAGTAATTTAAATACTGAATAGAAAGAAGTTAAGGTTCTCTTGGGAATATTTAAGAACTGTACATTACTGTAACACTTCTGCAGTCCTTACAGATTGTTTACGTTTATGGTCTGATAATAGTTCTTAGGACTACGCATGTATTAAATCCAACCAAAAAAAAAAAAAAAAAGAAAAAAAGATGCACACACACAGAGACACAAAAACCCACTACTATGGGAAGTCTTAAATGTTAAACCAAAAAACTAGATTTTGTTATAGTTAAGTATACTGTTAATGAAAACAAAAAAAAAAAATTACTTCCTAAGGCAGTTTTAGACGTTTCCGTTTTGAAATTGGTAGCTTAAGGAATAAATAAGCAGCCAACCAATTTCTTTTTTCCTTCTGAAATTTCCTGCTTTAAATAGAAAATATTGACTTCTTCATAAAAGTGATGTGTTCCCCTTTCTTCCTCCTCATCCAGTGAAAGAAAAATTAGTAACAGTTCTCAGATGGAAAATGAGAACTTCTTGTCTGCATATCTGTCATGTGTTCTTAACATGGTTTTCCTACCAAGGAAGAAAAATAAATTCTGACTGCATCTGTAGATCTTACTCAGACATTTGGTTCCACATAACCAGAGATGCTAGGTGAGGATATGTGCTTCCTCAACATATATAATAAAGACTGCTACTAGATAACATTGCTAGGCCAGAGAGCAACTGTCGTGCAGAACATAGGCTACAAGGGAAGGAGTGCTAATTGCTGTATATATGAGTTTTGTATGAAATGTTTAGAAGACTAACACAGCATCACTTTTTTTCTGTATATATACATCTACAAGTCAGGATCAAATCAACTTATTAAAACAAACAAACAAACGCACCAACCAAAGCAAAACAAAAAACAGTCTTTAAGAGCTGAAATGAATGGATTTTATGTAACACAGGAAAAACTGTCCGTCCTGACACAATTAGAAAGTAGTATATCCTCTACAGGGGTATTTCCACCATAAAATACACCAGTCTTGCAGGCTAACATCACAACCAGTAACTAGACTTTTTGAGAGTTACTTCTTAGTCTTTTGAGGTGTTTATCTGCTGTTGTATAAATTATTTAGCTTGTTTATCTGACTGGAAATGAACATCAATTTATCATTTACCTCCAGTCTACTACAATATAATTTATATACAATACACTCTCAAAAGTAGATGGATTGGATAATATTTTCTTGTCATCAGAGAAAATATGAAAATCACAATTATACAGCAGGAAGCTTTTGATACCACTGTATTTTTAGTAAAATTTCTTGTGTAACTTTTTTTAAAGCAAATGACAAAAACAAGGTAGCAAAACTGCGGATTTCTTTGTAGTGCTCTTAATTAAAACACTTTAGACTGTGCTCGGAAACACTATGTTTTCTCCTTTTAATACTTGATGTTAGATTTGGGTGAGGGAATCACTGAAATGTAAGATGGCATTTTCCCGTCTTCTACACTTTTTATCGAGACACCTCTTTTTAGAAAGCAGGGTTGTTTAGGAACAGCTGTAATTTAGTAAGAATAGTGGTACCTTACATTTGGTTCACAGCCTGATGTCAGCTCTGCACCAGATCAGTGTATAGATAGATAGATAGATTAGATAGACAGACAGACAGACAAATAGATAGATAGATAGATAGATTAAAAAAAAAAAAAAAAACTTGCTGACTTTCCAAAAATTCAGAAGTTATTTTTCATTCTCCAGGTAAGAATTAACTAGGTATAGGTGAACGAAAGAGATAACAGCATAGTTGACAGTTGGTAAAAACGATGTGCTCATTTACTGGGAATGACGAGTCTTGTCATGGGTTGCGCTTTATGCAGGATATGCCGTGTGAATGAAGCACAAAAAAGCAAAACAAAAATATAAGCTTCTTAGAAATATTTTTTGCAGAAAAGATGAGTTGAGCTGGCCAACAAATGAGGGAATTTTGACACAAGGCAGATAATCTGCAGCAATAAGAATCTTTAAAAAAGAAGCCAGATAAGAAGTTGGATTCTCAAAATTATGACAAAATATTTCTTAGCTAAGGAGAAAACAAATTATCTGGTCTGTTGTCAAGGCAGGTATGAAATTGAATAGGTCCTTTTCTTAGAAAATTCGAACCCAGAAAACATGATCTTTGTGCCTTTTTGCATCTATCTATCCATAGATAACTTATGTGGAGAATAACCCTTTGCATATACGCTAGATGGAAATTATAGCAGCTAAATCTAAATGTAAGTTTATACAACAACAACAAAGCACACTGGTGAGATATTAAAAGAAGAGTGCATACCCATTCATTCATGTAATGGGTATTACGACTTCTCTTTGTCTAGTCACATTTTAGTTACTAAGCAGCCTTTTCTGACAATAACATTTGAAGGAAATTATTTGGACTGTCACATATTGATGAAAATAATTATTTTGTTAGCTCTTTACTGATCTTACAGACCATGTTATTTCCTGCAGAGAGGGATCTCAGAAACACAGTAGCTTTCAGCAACCACTGTCACCTTGACTGTTGTCACAGCTTCCCTCCAAGGTGTGTTAAAAGCTTAATATCATCTTGCTCCACAGGGGAGATCTGCTGCATGTTGACAGCAGGATTAGTGGCCCATCAAAATGAATGGGCAACTCGCTTCCAAAAAAACATATGATAAGCTTTACTCATCACTTGAGCAAAACTTCACTGATGCTTTGGAAAACCTGATGAGCTTTAGAATACCTAAATAAAGAAATAAATAAATGTCACATAGACATTAGCAGTTGTAAGAGAGAGTTCAGAATTCAATCAAACTGTCATTTTTCCTTTAGTTTGTAATTATTCCTACTATGATTAAAAATAAGAATTTTATCTATTCAAAATCTTTTATTACCTTAAATTAGCTAATGGCTTGGAGGTAAGGTAGTAAAAATGGTGAAAAACTTAGGCTTAAAATATTTATACAGGGTTGAGGTTTGATTATTTGCTGATCAATTGTAAAATTATGTCTTTTCATGTTTTTTAATGTGGAATTCCTGTTCAAATATAATGGGACTAAGCAATTGTGTTTTCTCAGAATATATTTATGTGTTCATATACTTGCTCTAATGACTTAAAGGAAGACAGTCCCAGGCACTTGGTAGTTATCTTTATTAAGACAATCTATCTATCTAGTGTGTTTCCCATAAACTCAAAATAAAACAACCTTGCGGCATTTTTTATTTTTAAAAAGAACAAGGCACACTAGATAAATATATATATATATATATATAAATGATTAAAAAGGGATCAGTTCTCATTCAGGGGGATGATTGAGGATGTATCTTCATCTTTGACTTCGTCTGCTTAAAGGCAGATATCACTTGGGAATGATCTCAGATTTCAATCTCTCGGGGTTTGTTCAGTGGAGTTACAGATAATGGTGGAGGAAGAAAGCTTAAATGGTTCTTCCTTGAATCAATGTTGATTATACAGAGAATTCAACATACTAGTAGATCTGGCATGGTCAAAGTTATTTTTTGTTTATTTGTTTTGAAAACTCTTGGTAAACCAAGAGGGGAGAAAAAATAAATACTGTGGAGAAAAAAAAAAGAAAAAAATAAGAGGAGGGGACTTTTTTTCTCTTGTGTCTTTTATTTGCTGTTTAATTACTCTTCTACAAGGCTGGGGACTTATACCCAAGGAAAATGTTTAAAGGAATTTCAGTGACTAGCTTTCAGGTTTATGGAACAGAGGGAGAATTTCTGTCATAAAGCAGAGAGAACAGAAAATAGACCTATTCAGAGCAAAAATAGATTTTTTTTCTTAGAAGATGTTTGTTTCTGGCAGAGGGTGAAAACTTAATGATTAAATTGCACGTATATTAGTTTACAAGAGGCAGTGAATTTCTCTAAAAATAAAGTTTTTTTTTTTTTAAGGAAACTTTTAGCTAACAAAGTCTCACACTTTGGAAAAAGTTCTATAAAACAAAACAAAAGTCTTCCAAATTCTATGGGAGTAATCTATATAAAAACAACATCTATATATATGCAAAGATTTAACAAATAGGTCCTGTCCTCGGTTTTGCATGGAAATTTATTGCTTCTGTCAACTAAAATTGGGGGTGTTATTTGACTTCTATTTAAACTTCAGCTTATGATAACATTCAAATATTGATCTGATATCAGAGTAAGATTATTTAGTGCAAAATAAACAGAATCATTATAGGTAAGTACATAAAATAATAAAATAAGTTTATAAGTAGATAAAATATTTCAAGAGTGATGATATCCCGAAAACACCCATAAACAAATCATAACGTTTTATTTGGAGTGGACATCAAATTTGCAATTTGCATTAAGCCCCATGAGAAAAATGAATCCAGGCTATGTAAGGAACCATCAGAACTCTAGAAAAAGACTATCTATAAATTGAAGCACCGAGGTATGAACAAGAGCAATTAACAGAATTCATAATATTTTCATCTTCTCCAAAGAGTGAATAGTGAGTTAAGGGGATTTAGGTATTTTGCATTACGGAAACCAAACATTTTTCCATTTCTTGATGGGGATCAATCTGGGGATTCAGATATGAGGCCCTCAGAGTGAACCCACTATTTCGTCTTCAAGAAGGCACAACTCTGGGGGGAGCTAGCTGAAACAAAAAAGGAAGGAGAATCAGGGCTTCAGGAGGTCCATAGACTCAAATCAATCTAATTGTTTACACTCCAGAATAATATCCTTTCATTATACATGATAAGTATACTATGCCAAATGACAAACAGGAAAAAAAATGATAAGAACAATTTCGTTGAATGTTTTTTTTTACTCTTTCTCTAGTAATATCACTGCAACAAAAATTCATTTTCCATAAATATGCTCTATGCTAACCACTGTTTTTTTTAACAGAAACCAGATGCTATAAATGGGTCTGTATCATTGTATAAAAACATAAAAATGCATGCACTTAATTTACAATACTAGTGAGACCCTCTTCTCTAGGAAATATTTGAGATCAGTTTCAAAATCTCTTTGCTTGTTGATGTTTTGTTTGTTTTAATATTTAATAGCAATTTGAGTATTTGCATATTTTTTGCTGTATGATTCTGTGCTTTCTGTGTTGTGAAATGCTTTTTTTTTCCTTTTTTGTATGGAGAAAAGAAGTCAATGAATCACAACAAGACATAATTGCTTAGAATAAACTTCTATTTAGTAATGCATATGAAAAGTCAGAGGAAATGGTGCATAATGTTCTTTAATAAAAGAATCTGAATTTTAAATATCTTGTTCTCCTCCTCTTTCTCTCTTTCTCCTTTTCCCCATTTCTATTTTATTTTCCTTTTTGCTTTCCCCTTCCTGTTGCCTTTCCCTCTGTTACAATAGAATGCATCATGTTTCAAAAATTACATATAAGCATATGTTTTTCTTTTCTGTTTATTCTCCTGTCAGAGGACAAAACCAATAGGAACAAGAAAAACTTCAGAGTGTTTTCCTGTAAAAATGGAGCTCCCATATTATTAAGCAGTACTTAGACTGAACAAAAATGGAGATATGTTTCCAACTCTGCCTTAGCCTGAGGTCTCGTGTTAAGGATCACGCCGTGAGAAAAACATGAATTTAACCAGTCTCTGTAAATAGTGGCTCATGGTCTTTCACCCCTCTCCTGCTGAGGTTAGTAGCTACTACTACATGCAGATTAGACTATAAGTCAGTCATGAATTATTAATATGACAAACAGTAACAAGACAAATATTTCTTCCCAGTTGTTTAGTGTTATAACCCTCATGCATCTTTTTACATACATGAGAAGTCTGCTAAAAATGTTAAAAGACTATTTGATCTCTGCTGTATGTAGGTAGATATGTAAGTAAGTATTAATATATCCATTTACATCTAGGAAAAAAAATGGAGAATGGAGAGGAAAAATTAGAAATATTAACCACAATTTCATGATGCATGTTAGGATAAAGATCAAAGCTGTAAGTTATGATTCATCAGCCCAGTGTTGTGCTCCATTACTGTGTCTCTAGTGCAAAACTGGTGTAGAGTTTATATGGCAGGTCAGCCTAATTTGGAAAACACATTTATGCACAAATTTCAGTGATACAAAAATAACCCTGCTGGGTGAGCTCTGTAAATTGAATGAAATATTTTGTTTTCAGAAATGTCAGTGTTTTTTTTTTCTTTTAATTAAGTTCTGTGACATTTCCTTCCAAAAATGAAATGAAATTAAATAAAAGAAAATGAAGCAAAACAAAATAAAATAAAATGAAGGATTTTCTGTCTGAAGAATTTCCAAATGTCAGCATTTCATTCCATATTCCAGTTGCACAACCTAAATGATAGTTTGGAAATTGACAGTTTGGAAGACAATTGTGCAGTGAAAAGCCTTTGAGATGAGCTGCTGGATGGGGAAAAGATCCAATTCTTATCCGTGCTGCCAAGCAGAGCTGTAGGGGGAGAAGAAAGCAGGAGGCCAATATTCTTTCTTCGTGTCAGTGAATACTAAGAAGATAGCACAAGAAGAGTGCCCTGGAGCTAAGCTGCACGGACCCCAACTAGCTGCATGAACCCTTCATCTCTATGTTTTTTTGTTATGCAGGCACAGGACAGGAGAAAATAGAAAGACTTTTGTTTTTATTTTTTTCCTATTCTCTGCTTTTCTAGAATGAAAACTCTTGGCTGTTTTAAAAACAGTTAAAAAAAAATTAAAATTAAATAACTTTGCTCTGTGTGCTTCACTTGGCTTCCCTTTTTCTGGAAATCCTTCTCTCTTTATATTTATTGCTCTAATTGAGGACAAATTAATTTGTTCATTAATTTCTGTATTAGTATAATATTCATATTGAGCTACTCTAACTTAATAGCTATATACAAATCTAAATATTAAGAGTATGTTAATTTCATGCCATAGTCTTTAGGTTTCTATAGCTAAAACTAGCTTGAATTTACGCTAATATCTATGGAAACACTAAAGCAAAGACTTTGGGCACATTAAGCTACAGAATCCCAAATTATGGGCTGTGTTCATAAATAATATCAAATTTTATAGCTTCTTGAAATATGCTGCCATACTTATAAAAGAATTAACATGGCAGTGTCTGCCACAGTTTTATAGCTGATGCAACATAAGTTCATCCTGCAAGTCAAAGACAGATCAGAGAGGAGTGAATAACTGTTGCTTGTAAAACACCGCAATTTGACCTGCAAGCAAGATGGGCAGATATAAACTTAGCTAGCTTCACTGACTGCTGTGTAGCCTATGCCACCAACACTGGATGAAGATCTTGACATGAATGTTCATGTAACAGCCCTGAAATGCGCTGACATCTCTGAGGTGGAGACAGAGTAATGAGTAAACAGTACCTGATCTGGTACAGTTGGAAGAGAAAAACTACCTGTTTGAAGTGAGATATTTTTTAATGGAAGCATTTAGCAAAGCTTTTTCTTTTGGCACCATCAAGTGGTTATGATCTTTTTTTAATTTGGTTCCATGGATGTAAAATGTTTGTGTCAAGTTATTTTTTATGCATACATGCTGTTAAAAGTCATTACCTAGAAGAGAGTGAGAGGAAAGGACTGCCATTGATACTGATATGTCAAAAGGACAATGAAACATTGTAAATATACAGAATAAAAATTTTAAACTGTTCCTTTTTTGGCAGAGGGAGAAATAGTTTTTCAGTCACTTCAGATCTTTTCTTTTCCTTTACACTACTTTTCTATTTATTTCTAAACCTTTGTCCAAAAAAAAATTTAGGAAACTTTCTGCCACCAGTGGAGAATACAAAAGAAGCAAAAGACAAAAAAGAAGCAAACAAAAACAACTAGATCTTCTCTCCACATTATGCAGAAATCCAGCCAAAAATAAATATGCCATATATGCAGCAAGTAAGCTGAAAGAGAGCGTCAAGAGAGACTGACTGTACTAAATTAAGAACAGCCAATTCATCTTTCCAAGAATAAACCAGATGGAGAAACTGTGACCGCATCAGCTTGGATGCCAGCCAGCCAGAGGACCAGCTTTTCTGGCAGCAAGGAGAAGGGGAGAGCGACCTAGGAGCAGCACAGCAAGGTCCTAATCAGATGAAGAACTAGGTAGCCCAGAAGCAAGGTCAGCCCTGCCTTGGGTGCGGGCCAGCTCTCCACCAGCCAGATGGAGAACAACTTGCACAGGCTTCAGGCCACCCCGTTCAGAAGTCAGCCCGCCTCCGCACAAACAGCAAGGCTGGTAGATATCAAGCAGGGAAGGAAGCTGGTATGAGAAGAAGCTGTCATTGCCATTAGATGACTCTACTCTCTTGAAAGGGCTTGGGGATTCAAGGAGATAAATTCAGCAAGGATGCAAAAGAATTACTCGAGTCTGTTGTTTGGTACAAAAGCCTGGAGCTCAATTCTGTCTCTTTGACCTTGATCAAATTCCTTTCCTCCCAAAGTGCGAAAGAAAACTAATAGCAGTGACTCAATTTGCCCAGTATACTCAAAATCGCTGATAAAATTTACGATGGGTCCGGTCTCAAATCTGATTGTTCCTTCAGAATTCAAATTAACCTACATATTATTGTTGCTATTAGATTAATTTTTTTTTTTCTTGTGAAATAAAGATGAAACAAAATAAAATGCTTTTATCTGTTTGCTCAAGATAAGAAATCTGGCATAGCTTTCATTAGTATAGTACTGTAATTTATTGGTGTTACTATGCTCTTAATATTGATATGTGGGAGCAGAATTAGGCTTAAATTGTAACTCCAAAACTCTGCATTTTCCCATTAGGCAAACTCTTCTCTGTGTCTTGTTTGCTTATACGTGAATATTTTATAAGCTGTAAAGGTTAAATCTTGCCCTTGTAGATTCAAATTGGCATCACTTTCTCTTCAACAGGATCACTGTGCCTGTATCCAAATGTAGATTTGGAAGCAGTGTTTACATCATAAAACAGTGCAATGCAAATATGCCTGAGCTAATGGAAGCCTGACTTAATAAGTCTATAACCTGAGATCCAGAAATGAGAAACACATATAGCTCCATTAACAGATAATAGGGCACCAAGAAGCAGTGTTTTTTAGCTTAGGCACACTTCTGAGCTTATGTGGTGGTATGTGTCTTGGCACAATTGATCTAGTTTGCAATAAGATAACAGAGTTCAGAGTAACGATAAGTATAGCTCTTTATCTCATCTGCTGTCTTATTCTCCATGTTAAATACTGTATGTGTTCGGAAGCGAAATGTGTGCTGGTAAGCAAGGTCGCCTGTGTGCTGTGGAGGCACTGCAGTGATTCAGTTACCTGATTGGAATATGAAAGATCTCTGAATTCAGTAAAAACAGGAATGTAAGGACAAAATCAATAAACATATGAAATAAACCATAGCTTTATAGTTCTCTATGATATTGCAGGGACTTGCCAGCTTTGTTTCTTCTAACATTGTTATCTCCCTTTTACGATCTATATTGAATCATAGCTTCCTAGTGAAGTAAATTCTGACATCCAAATATTACTTTGGATCTTTGCTAGGATCAGTATGAATTCTACACTCTATCTATCAGTCCTTGGTCCAGTCCTGTTCAATTTATTCATCAACGACCTGGATGAAGGCACAGAGTGCTCCCTCAGCAAGTT
>JAUBNY010001100.1:1561746-1606029 GCA_032275445.1 Crypturellus soui | reverse complement strand
TCCCTCGACCTGCTGGAGACGCTCCTCTTAATGCACCCCAGGATGCCATTGGCCTTCTTGGCCACGAGGGCACACTGTTGCGTCATGGCCAACTTGTCATCCACCATGACGCCCAGAGCTGCCCCCTTACATTCCAGCCGATCCTCAAAGGTTAGAGGGATTGGGGGAGGCTGGTCTTATAGCTTAATAGGGATATCAAATATTGTGTCAGCTATATACCCAACTCTGGTACTATTGGATTCACACACAATCTGCTGACCATCAGTCTGATCACCTTTCTAGGAGGGAATCGAGTTCCCAAATAGAACTATAAGCTCGACTTTGGCAATATTGGATTCACTAACAGTCTGTCAACTGTAGGTCTGATTGCCTTCAAAACAAATGGTCATGTTCACAAATAGTACAATTTCAAATGCAACGTTCGGAAAACAGTTGTCAGATGTCAGTATAGAAAATTCCCTCCTACAATGTGAGATTCTTAGCTAGTGCCTAGTGTACAAATGCGCAATCATCACTCACCCAGAGGATGGGAGAGGGCTCTCAATTTTGAGGAGTCACCTCAGGGAGTGTCCTGACCCAAGGGGAGGAAAGAGATTCAGCCTGTTGACTGATCCAGAAGTTACAATGGAATCTTTGCTCTCTCCTATTCCTTCTTCCTTAGTTCATTTTCCTCCGTTCTTACTGTCCCATTCTTCCTTCTTAGTTCTTACCCCATTCTTCCTTCCCATTCTTCCCTCCTTCGTTCATCTTTTATATATTTTCTTTTACATTTAGGTAGAACTTGAGTGACTCTAGTCATAATTACTTTTGTTATTCAGTGATTTAAAACAAGTCTTCCAAATTAATGAAAACCTGGAGAGCATGCACAGTGAGGAGTTGTGATCAGTGAGATGGGGTTCTGTATTGGTACTATAACGAGATTAGAAGGAGGAGAAGTTTGAGCAAAGTCTATTGGAAGGGACTGATCTGCCACCATTTTTGGCCCAGCACCAGACATCGCACTATGCTGAGGCCCATCAGCTGTGTGGTACCACCAGGCTGCCACCTCTGCAGGGAGTACAACAGAGTTTAGCCGCGGTGTCTTCACTCCGCTCCACCCTCCATTCACTTGTGTCTGCACGGCACCATCGGATTATCCCCTCTGCAGGGAAGTCAGCAAAGTTTGGCTGTGGTGTCTCCATTCTGCTCCACTCTTCGTTTACTCTTATCAATGTGTGCTAGGCGGGCAGATTGTGTGGCCAAGGAAATCGTGGAGAAGTAGATTCCACACACACCAACCATCCTGGAAGCGGTAACTGTCTCTCACCTCAAGCAAGCCTCTGTAATACCCTTTCTTGAGCAATTCTCTCATATAAGAATATTATTTTTATTACATAATTTGTATCCTTTTCATATGCAGACATTCCAGTCAGTCTTACAAAAACGCAGAATTATATATATTTTTTTGCTAGAAGAGTTTTGAAAAAAATATTTCTATAAGATTTTAGAAAGCAAGTCGTAAGCCTTGGACAAGTAAAGATTACTTCTTTTGCTAAAGTAGCTCCCACTTCAGGTTGCTTCATTTATTATCAGATTGCCCATACCTTACATTGCACAGTCAATGGCTGGACGTCCCCTCTCTAGTTTAACTTAACAATTTTGCTTCTGTGTTTGCTGACAAAGACATCATGATTTTTATCAAGAAAAGAAAATATATATTGATTGTATAAGTTTTGTCTGAAGTCTAATGAGAGAGATGCTTCAACAAAATTGTAGACTCATGAGTCAAAGTTTGCAAGTTAGAAGAGGCACTTCGTTCCTCTCTCTCATACATCAAATCCAAGTAATACTATTTTGTGTGAGAAGTTAGATAGGTTCAAGACTAAAATTAAGTTATCCACATACATAGTCACACATACACACAATTACACATATGCACTCTTAAAAAAAAATCAAACAAAAAACCCTTATAGCCTAAACAATACTTCATATAACACAAGAGGGCTATTTTTTTACTAATCAGTACGCATTCCAAGGCAATAAAGGAGATCTTTCAGGCATGTTGATGATTTTCTAGGGATGCTAGGCACTTTGGGAAACATATTTATATCCATTAAATCTAAACAATTTAGATCTCTGCTTTTTACTGGATTTGTCACTTTACTTCCATAGGGTCTGTGTAAATTAAGAATGATCTGTCAATATTTGAAACATAACAGAAACGGGAATCTGCAACCTTTTCACAAAGATAGCCACTTTAATACTAAAATATGATTTTTACAGAGCTTGAATTCAACACTAGAAGATATCAAATTTTAATTTAGCAAATCTTATCAGTTAAGATTCATTGTTATTATGTATAAGAGGTCAACAATCATGTCTAGCTTTCTTTCACTATTGTTTAAGCAAGGAAGGATATGGTCACACAAGGCCTCTAGACTATGCTTCTATATGCAGTACTGCCATTTCTCTTTTGCAGCATTCAAACAGGATTATAGCTCTGGAAGAATGCAAGAAGGAGCACATTACATTGACTTTTGGTAGACTTGTGTAAAAGGTCTGAAGTCCATGCTCTATTTAAGTAAATTTGTATATAATTCTACTTCTGGGAGTGTTATAGTTATTTTAATCAAAATTCTTCAGTAGTAACTGTAGTTTTGCAAATATAGCAAATTATACTAAGGAAATACCAGGATTTAATTTACTGACTACTGCAAACTGACCTACAACATCCCTAAATCTATTATTACACAGCAGAAAGATAAGCACAGCTGACTTAATGAAAACCAACCTCATCTGAATTGAGAGCTTTCCTCTTGTTTAATTTCATTGTGTTATCCTTCTCTTTATTAAAGTAAGTTCTGCAAAAATAAGATCTGATTTGCAGTAGATAATGATGTGTGTGTGTGTGTGTAAATATTTACTTAGGAAGTTGCTAAACTGCATTTAACATTTAAAAATCTTTTATACCTTTGACAGATTTCAGTCTCCCTTATGATGTTCTGGTATATTATTTCTGTGTATATATGTACGAAAATTTTGAAAAGGCAAATTTATTAAAAGGCAAAACAAACCAGAAAGCCAAATAAATATTTAGACTTCCTAATGGACCCTAATTTGAAGGCCAAATACATACTTAGATTTCCATAATGGACCCTACTTTTCTATTACACTATCAGAAAAAAAAGGAAGCATCTCTCCAATCTGTTCCTGGCATGAATGTTTTTTAATTTGTGGATCATTGACCTAACAGATAGGAAAGGCAATAGCTTTTTTTTTTTTTTTTTTGTCTCAAATCAATCTTTTGCTCAGCGTTCAGATTTGCATATATAGGCTTGATATTGAACTGTGTTGTTGGCAATGTTTTGCTTCTGTAAGAAATGTAGGATTATATCATAGCCAAAGTGTTTACTGCAACTGAATATGATGTTCATCAATGATCTTGTAGGATCAGCTGTACAATTTGTGTGTATTGCAATATACTAAGGCTTCCAGACAGATAAGCTTTACAATGATACAACTGAGTCATCCTGTACTTTAGAAACTGATAAAGGGGAAGGTGGCTTTCTCTTTATATCCCCAAAGAGAGTGAACAATGAATAGCTGTGGCTCTCCTAAGCAAGTAAAAGCAGTAAGCTAACTGAAAGACTAAGCACATCTAGCAAGGCAGTGTGAAGAGAGCTGTTGTTGCAGAAAAAAAAAAGGTCAAAAAAAAAAAGAGTTCAGTTTGCTTCATGAAGACAATAATACCAGATTTAGGCTTCAAATCACAATTTTTCTTATTCATTCTGAGATACATAATTTCATACCGTATCATATTCCAAAAGGAAAACAAAGCAAAACAAAAAAACAGCAATCCCCACTCGCTATCTGGGCAAGAACATTTTTAGAAAAAATGCTTCATAAAGGCTTTAAAGAATTTGGCCACAATTGTTATTTATTTCCATGGCCATAATTCTCCTTATAACAGCATAATACATTACTGTAATGAAATTGACTTTGCAACATCTTTTTCTGAGAAAAATCTTAAGTGCACCCTGGGCTCACAAAGATCTGCAAACTTTTTAGATCTGAGAAAATACAAGGATAAAAATATGACTCCACTATAGGGAAGAAAAGAAGAGATGGATACAGATTATAGTTACCACATATCTTCATGCTCCTTTCCTATGGAGTATAACTAACTTTATTATTATTGTTTTTATGTTTCTTTGTTTGCTTGTTTTATTTTGTTTTGATCCTGTTCCACAGACTTTAGATGTGGGAAGATGACCCTTCCTGTAGTGAGCCAGAATAAGAGCATAAGTGGACCCCATTGTCTACCATGTAAAGACCCCAAATGCTGAAGCCCATCCTTGGTTTACGCTTACTACTACTAAAGCAGAAGGAGAGAATGGATAAATTATCTTCAGATAATTGGAAGATAATTAAGAATTGCAATATTTAGAAAAATAACATTTTAATATAAACTGTAAAAATATAAGAAAAAAAAAATGAAGTCTTTGGAATCTCTATATCCTCTCAGTTGCTGAAATCTATCAGTTGTGTTGGAGGTGGATGAAATACAGCCTGTACTGAAATAAGGGTAAAATATCTTTAGTGAGTGCCAGATCATTCCCCATAACCATAATATTTTCTCAGCACTGTTTGCTGCAGAAAGTAAGAACAGAGTTGAAAAAGGTCTATGATTTCCTTTATAAACCCTCCTTTTCTTGATGGGGCCAGAGCAGATCTTGGTATAAGCTACTGCAGCCTTTTTGATTAATGCTTTCATACTCTGGTTTTCCTGAGACAGTTATGTAGGTTCTATTTAAGCATTTGTCATACTGTATTTGGTGCAGACCTCATAATTATGATCTGACATGACGCATAGGCAAAACTATTCTTCAGATCTTACACAAGCTACTGAATTTTGCAGCCAGGGTTTGGAGATGTTTTCAAAATCAGGTACCGAAAAATAGAGAGAGCCAAGATCCATAATTGAAAGATAATGACTGAAGCATTCATCTGTGAAGTGTATATGTGTTTTCAATTAGTTGCAAATGTTCGTTACAACATTCAGCGTATGAGACAGGTTATTTTGGAAAACCTGCACCGCCCTTCAAACAAACAGACCGTCTTCAGAACAACATGGACTATTTGAAACTGGAGAAAATGCATAAAAAGATAAAAAGGAGCTGAAGAAAACTAGGAATATTCTAGCTATTGTGATGCAGTAACGGTAAGATATAATGAATCATAGGACACTTTCAATTATCAATCCACCCTTTAAATGTGCTGATCACTTTCTCAGAAGATCAGGGCAATTAAACTTAATGTGCTTTTGATAGTCAATTCTTAACGCCCTAAATGTTAGGTAGGTATTCAAACTTATCACACTCCACTTACACAGATGACACAGAAATTAGTGGCATTTATCCCCACTCTATAAGACTAATTAATTTTATCATTATCTATACCTGACCCTTCCTCATATATGAGGAAGTGACGGTTGTACTGTTAGGAAGACAAAGTTCCCTCCCTTGAAAATTAGCAACCCAAAGAAGTCAAAAAGAATCTTTAAATTTTAGAAGGAAGTCAGCTGTGCAAGTGAAAACAAAATGCCATACCTACTATCCTTGTAAAATGAGCTGTTTCCTGCTGTCATTAAGTTCCTGTTGGATTCCTTTTCTATATGAGTCTTGGTCTCAGCATTCACTCTTTTTGTCCATCATTTATCACTATCAGCACTGGGAGCTAAACTAACATCTGTGGGATGTGTAGTATGTCATGGATGAAAGCTCTGCTTGTTACCTTTAACAATGCCAATTGTTCTATGTATCCAGTGTTCCGCAGTGGTCTTTGGTAATTAGAAACAACATTCCCAGCTGCAGTGAGAAAGGGTCTTGAATAAATATTGAACAGACTTTGATAGTACTTATGTATATATACTTTTTGAAGGGAATTCCTCTGAATTTTAAATTATGAGCAACATTAAGTGTTTTAACATTCTTTACTTACAGCATCTAAATTAGGAGTCTACTCACAGACTCATATGGCCTGATTTTATTAGCTGACTGAAAGTAACTTAAGTCCAGACTTGAGATCTCAGAAAGGCTCCCACTAGTTGTACTCAAATTGCAGGTACATAGGTGATATCAGTTCCATCCACCCTGCCAAAAACAAATTTTTCATTCTGAAGATATCTATATGGAATTGTGTCCTACTGTGACAGCTTCTTCTGGCATGGACTGTCTTATCTGCATCGTTCAATTTCAGAAGTGCTGGACATGAAGAAACTTTCTGATGCATGGAAAGGTCTGAGTCATCACTCACTCTGCTATCCAAGCAAGTTGCTACTGTTAAAGCTAGAAAAATAGCTGAGATCTATAACACAGATACTACTTCAGGATCTCTAGATTCTCTGCCCTGCAATCATATGTATTAATAGGGAAAAAGCACATTTTCTCAATTCTATTCATTGACACTGGGAGTTTCTGCGGCCACCTCAGACAGGGAACTTGCAATGCATATTTGTCAGCACGAAGATGATGTGTTCTCTTTACCTTCTCAGTGGTAGTCCTGAGAGACAGACCACCACTCAGTGGTGGAGTCACATTGCTCCTCAATTATGCATACTTATTTGAATTATTTGACTAGTAATTTTGAAGTTTTAAAATGAAAGTCAAGCTAGAGTGGCAGTCAAAATATTGCACTGAAGCACCTAGCTTGCATTTACACTGTGATTTGCTTTTTTGAGGAGCTTGCCCCTTCCCATTGACCCTATGGAGTTTAATATTATCCTCATTACTAAGACCCTATATAATGGCTCCATTTATAGTTGTATAGTTGTCTGTACATAGCAAATAACTTCACTGACTTAATAATGCTAACGGGTATTGTTATTAGCGGAGAAAATATTTTCCATTCAAATTTCCAAGCATTTTCAGGCATTGATATAGCTCATGATAGATATGAACATACCTTTTTGTATTTTCTAACATAAACTTATTCCAGTGTTTCATTATCCATCAGCTATACAGACCAGAGATTTTTAGAATACATCATTTTCCAAATGAAATAAATATTTAAAGTATGTTAGGCTTTATGTTATAAACATATTTGCTTTTCTACAAGATTAATCCGTGAAAAAAATAGAATTTATACTAAGTTGAAACTTCTGTCTTTAATTTCTGTGGAGAATGATAATTTACTTCTAGATGTTTTATCATGTGTTTTTTGACCCTATTTTGAATTAAAAATGAACAAATAAACAAACAAGAACACTCAAGACATGACAATTGCAATACTTATCTATCCATACTTCTTTTTATGATAATAGATTGATTTGTGGATTTTCTGTCTAATGCAGAATCAAAGATCAGTTTGCTTTTAAAAATTTCTGCCTTTGTCTATGATTCATAAAGAATCTGGAATCTGGATCCACCAGCTGAGAAAATTCTCCCAGATACTTTTCCTGGAAGAAATATATACATCTTGAAGGTTATGTTTTTTTTTTTTTTTTTTATGATGACTAAAAGAGATGAATGTCATCATTAAATGGTTCTAAAATGCAGCATTTTTTTTTTCTTTTATAATTTAATTTGTGCATATAAATGAGATAGATTATTGAAAATTTTATTATGGAGCAGTCAGTGTTTATTAAACATTTTTTTTACCTGGTATTATTTATCAATATGTCCAAAATACGTTTATATAATACAAATAAATGGAATATGAATACATATTTATATAAATATATAAATAAAATGAAAATATAACAATAACTAAAACAATAGAGTAGTCATGACTGTGACTAGCACTAGAATGAAGGATACTCCTACACTTGGGAAGGTATACTGTAATCCCTGGAAGTTTGCAGAAGAAATGGGCAAGACAGGAAGAGAGAGATGAAAAAAAAAAGCTACTATATGCAATCATGTCCAAATTCCAGAGGCTCTGCTAGATACTCTTGTCAGACTTATACTTTTACTACTTCTCAAATTGTAAACAGGGAACACAGAATCATAGAATCATGGAATCATCACAGTTGGAAAAGCAGTTTTGTTTCACTTACACTGACCTTCGGTCTCTGAGACTTTTGCAGTCTAAAGGACTACATTATCAAGAACAAATTTATATTTTCTTGCACATTAATTTATATATGTTTTCTTTCTATGACCAACATCCAGCATTGTTTTAATTTATGACGCTGCAGATAGAGGTCTTTTTTTTCTTTTTCTCTTCTTTTTCTTTCCAGAAGTAACAGTAATGTGCTAACATCTATTGTTTTGGAGGAGGTTAGAGGCAAATGCTAAAGTTTTTCACTGGAAAACTCCCTTGAATTTCTTAAAGTGAAATGGAGTCACTTCAGGGATTTAATATGGATAGCTATAGTAAAACAGAAATTCTGGTGCAAAACAAAAAGGGTGTTTGTAACTAGTGATCTAAATCAAAAGGCAGACATTTTCATCAAACATCTAACAGTAATTTAAAAAGATCTTGTTACCCAGAATCTTCCCAGTTGTTCATTACAATGGATGCTGCAGCTATCTGCTTGGCAGCTGATATGAATAAATAAATAAGTAAATAAATAAATAAATAAATAAGACTATTAGAGTTTAATAAAAAAAATGCACACAAGAACACAAGCCCTCTGCCTTGCCCCAAAGGGGCTATGAGGCAACACATAGAGAGAGTCTGTAGCTGTGGACGTTTGGGAAGTTGGATGTAGACTTCAATGCTTCACTGTTTTCTTTATGATCTTCAAAGCTAAATGATTACTTTGGCTGCTGGTGGCTTTCTTTCCTATTTTTTTTCAGACTCAAAACTGGTCTGTGAAGTATTCAGAAGGAAAAAGAGAAAGCACAGCCCTAGCAAAATTGAGACACGATTTCCCTCACTTATTTCCTTAATAGAGACATCAATCTCCTTGTCATGGTTTTGTTGCTATACATAAAGAACAAAACTTTTTTTTTTTCCACAGTGATTTACTTTTTTCTAGGTTGAGGGGGAAAAACAAACAAACAAAAACCTCCAGTGAAAGAAGAAATGCAACATAATGCTTCTGAACTGAAACACTAAATGGGACGTGCTGCAGGAGCGAGTATTCTGTATTTAAAGGTGCAGTGAGAAGTGAACACTCATTTTATTATACTCAGCTCATTCCTTTTTTTTCCCAATCCAGTTTACTTTACTAGAATTTGCATAGGAGGCACCGACTGAGTTTTCTATTTTATACAGCCAATTAAAGGTGAGCCCTGCTGCTGCAGTAAGTTTAAAATGGTGATAAAACTGTCAGTAAATTAAAGTCATCATAGTGGAGTCTACTTCGGATATAGACATCATGTCTTGAAAGGAATTACAATTTTATTCTAAGTAGACTCTAAGCATTCTGTCTTTTCCTTATATTTAATGGCTGCTGACTCTTCTGTTTTTTTTTTGTTTGTATGTTTTTTTGGTTTATCCTTGAAAAATGAGGTTACCCAGCTTATCCTATCACACTATCACTATCACTACTCAGAAGAAGGGGCCTGGGGAAATTCCTGACTTACTTATATTTCTCATGGTCCTTTGATTCTACCTAGTTCTTTTCTTTTTTTTTCTCACCAAGTGACTACCTTGATAATCCTTAAAATCTGTGGAAGTCTTCATAAAGAAATCCTGCCAAGTCCTGAGAGAGTGTGGATTTTTCTCAGTTTCCTTTTTTAATCAATTTTCAGTAAGTTTAGAAATCATCTTTAATTATCTATATCCATCAATTACAAATAAGTTAAAATAGTTAGGCTTCTTGTAGCATCTATATTTGTCCATATAAACCACATTTTGAGTTTCTTGCTCTTCTTATAATGATTAATGGGATACTCTGTTTGACAGTTGTAGATAAGTATTCATCTGTGCTTAAAATTCAGAGCTAGTTTTACTGCAGTGCTGTTTACACAGTAAACACTTTTACAAGGTTTTTAAAATCTTTTTCTCCTTCCTCATCCCAAATAAAAAAAAAGTAGAACATTAAATATACTACAACAGAATAAAAAATAAATTAATGTTTGATTAATAAATTAATGTTAATTAATATCGTGTTATGTTGTGATGTGACATAGTTAGAACACAAAATTTGTTCTACTAGGGTCTGCCTGAAGTAGTATAGTCTGTCTATGAGCTATCTATCTGCAATCCTGCACTTGAAATCTGTCTCCCTGTTGGAGAATCTTCCTGGAAAACAGAAATATCAACCTCACAGGGCAAGGATTTAGAAAAAATAAATGATTTCCCAGAACGATAAAAGACCAAGAAAGAATTAGTAGTATAAGATAACTGCCAGATACCTTACATTATAACTTCAGTTATTACGCTAAAGACAATATAATTGTGGTTAAAACTTGTTAGATGGGGGTGGAGGGGTGTAGGAGTACTTTTTTTTTTCAAGTTTTAAGGTGATATAACTAAATGAAGATATAATCTCCCAACTTTTTTGTTTCTGTCCCCCTTATAGAACATGAATTGGAGGCTGAAGATAAAATAACTGTAGTGTCTGTTAGAAAATGATCTCTTTTGCCCTTTAGTCTGAAATTCTTAGGGTACCTTGCAGAAATGATATTCTCTTTGTTTTTTTTCTAGCTTGCAAATGCTATCACTTCTTATGCATCATCCAAATTACAAGTGTTATAAACCACTAAAAAATTGAATTGCCTCACAATAAGTTGACTCAGTTGTCTTACTGAAAATTTCCAATTTTCCTTATTTCTTTGTTTATATAGACTTTAAGAGTCCCAAGCTTGTCCATAATGGTAGTTTAACTTTCTATGCAGTATGACTTGTTCCAAAGTTACTTCTTTTCCCTGACCTTCCTAAACTTTAAGTCTTTGTTCATCATATGAAAAACATGTCTTTTTTTTTTTCAATATTGCCTACCACCCAAGACTCAACAGAGAAGTATGAAAGAAAGCAGACTTGGTTTTAGTTCTTGGTGACCTTTTTTTTATTTCATGACAGACAGAAAGTGAGGTTGATATCATTTCCACTAAAAGAACTGATGTCTTCCTTCCTGCATAACTAATTGTGGATTTATTCACAGATAGAGCTTAGTTTTGTAAAAAAAAAAAGAAAAAGAAAGCCTTATATTTTGCTTTTCATGATTCATTTATGTAACTACTTTTTTTTCTCTACACTAAAATTTGTTAAAGAAAAAAACAGTCTTCCATAATTCTCTTACCAAAAGAACAAGCTGATTACTCCTTCAGCTGTACTTGATTTCTCTGGGGGCACACTGAAGGAAGAGAAATATATATGTATTTTTCTATTCTGCTAAGAAGATTTTCTGGACTTGTGTGGGCTTCCCTGTTTATGAAAATAGATTATGTTCTCATTTTGTTTTATATTCTTATTATTCCTGAATCCATCCTTATTTTCCAGTGTTGATATTTTTCATCTACAATTCTGAAGCAATGGTAGATTGCTTTTCTGGGTTAGATAATATAATCAAATAGATCAGTGTCTTAAGGAATCCTATCATCTGAAAAATTACTTCTGTTTGAAAATGTTGTGCTTGCTATTGTTATAACTTACAAGAAGCAGAACACATTTTTATAAAGGAAAGAGACCAGAGGATAATTTAATTATTTTTCAGTGTATTTATTCTGTGCATTTCATAGTATTTTATCTACAGTCAGCTTTGTTTTCCTGCATAATGTCAGTTCGTCATATTTCCTTGCTTAACTGACTCTTTCATACTGGAAAGTGTTCAGAATTTTTGGTGAGAATTACTTTTTTCCTTTTTTCCTATGTTCATTTATACCTTTCTAGACTTTAATTATTTAAAGTTACTCCTCCTCTGAAGCAATGTTTCGTGAAAGATTCAATATTTCCTACATACAAGGAACCTACACACAGAGAATATATAATTACATATATATATAGGAATATATATATATTTCTATAAAATCTATAAATTTTAATATTTAATGTAAAAGTTTTCAGCTGCTTAATGCACAGGAACTCACCCTCACATACATAAAATTGCACCTGGATATATTTTCAAAAGCTGATCCTATTATCACACTATGTTAGAATGATATTCTAAACATCATTCTCAGTACAAAGGTTGCATGTATTTAAAACTTCCTATTACTATTTTAGTGTGCAGTTAAATCCCAAAAGTTTTAATAAGCAAAAATGCTTGCATCCTTTAAGTTTTAGTGATTAAAATGAATGCTTTCTTCCCATTTTCTTTCTCAATTAAGAGTGTTTCCAATTCTTTATTTTTTTAAGTTTACCATTAGAATCCAAATCCATTTCTTCTATATTGAGAGAGTGGATGTAGCCTCATACATAAATTCTCTATCTAGTGATCTTCCAATTTACCAGGTAATTGTGAATTTATCACAAAAGATTCAACATATGTGGGAGAATCCTTCTTGTATAGATTAGAAAGAACAATTAAAGCAAGAAAAAAGATGGAAAGCCCTTCAAAAAAGAGCTCAAATCTCCCCACAAAAGCACCTAAATTATAGACAGAAAACTCTATATGCTTTCTTTTCTACATACTGCAGAAAAGAAATCAAGAAATTTTTATTTGACAGTAAAAGAGAAGGAATATAAGACCTACGGTGAAATGGAAGGCAGTAATTCTTCAGAAGTAGGAGACAGAAGATGGGATGGATTTATTCTGATTAGAAAAAAACTGTTTCACTTGAGGCAACTGATAAACTCTGAATTTTACTTGCCTATTATCACATTCAACTTGTTTTTGAATTAATTTCTGTTTTATGCAAATATTGAAGACACCTGTGTTAAGAGTAATAACTTAAAACATTCAGAAGTAGGCTTATGCACTTCTGCTTGAATGATATTTTAGAATTAAACAGTGCTAGGAAACATATGTTGAAAATTAAGTCAAACAAAAACGTTTATCATGGCTCCCATTTGGACATATGTTGTTTATGCTTAAAACTCCCTTTTCTGTTTAGATACAGTCTATAAGGGAATAGGAGTTTGGAACTGGTAAACATTTAAAGCAGGTTGCTGGATTTACATTTCCACATTCAAAGAAATGTACATTAAGTGAACAATTCATGCATAATTAGTGTATCATACTGGTGAAGTTACTTCATTTTTATTCATTTTACGTGAATTATTCATAAAGAACAGTACAAATTCTCAATTTTAAACATTATACAATGTGACTTGCCAAATGACATTGCCACCCATAAAAGTATACAGTACTGAAGACAGTATCTAACTACACTTATCTTAGACAAACGTAAGAAAAAACAAAATTTTTTTATTTTTTAAATTTTATGTAGAAAAATATGTCACACAAGATTATGAAATAAATGCAAGCAATATAGTCTCAGAAATTATAATATTTCTGAAATGAAATTTCCATTTAGAGTTAAGTGTTTTATAAATATCAATAGACTGGAGCTCTCAGCTAGAATGAAACAATACAGGGCGAATGATGCAAGGACAAAGCTAAGGTCATTTATGTTCATATGAATACATATGCCTCCATTTTTCTCTTCAGCTATAAGTACAGTTGACCTGATTAACTGATTGAACTAATAATTTCAAACCAACACAACACATATAAAATATAATGTAAATTTTTAACTCGTTCTAACTAACTTTGTAGAAGACTCTACATTGCAGCATTTGTTTATTTGCTTTGTTTGCTGTGGGTTTTGTGGATTTTAATAACTTGGTACTAGATATGCACAACAGAAGTACAAAATTAAAATCAATCACAAGTCTCAAAAAAATATATAATACGATTAACTATATATTTTTTTCCACTTGGAAGGTGTCAGTTGTCCCCATAACTTAGATGAAGTCATTTAATGACTACTTTAGAACTTCAAAAATAAATACTCCTCTCCTCCAAAACCCAGATATTATATTTGTGTTATTTTTTATTGTTGTTGTTGATGAAACAATGTTATGCTTTTAAAGATAATCATTTTGATTTTCTCAATTAAGAAAACTGTTGGTCAACTATCTTATGAGCCTTCCCCCTTATTTAGAAAATGTTATAAACAATTCTATTCTGACTGAGTAATTCTATTTCTATTCTGAGTAAGTAGAGTAACTTTAAATACATCTTAAATGAAAATACTTCCTTATTTACTTTGGGAGTAGAGAAGATGTGAGAGTAAAACATATTCTTTATTTGAATCTCTGTGGTAGTGGCACTCAACCATGTTTCTACTTCATATTGGAGCTGAGCCTTCTAGTTTGTTTACTTTCCCATGGAAACCTCTTTAATTAAACCTTTTCAAAAATATGATTTGCCTCATTCAGAGAAAGTTTCATAATGTAATGTTTTTATAATCATGCCTCACAATGGTTAAGATGCCAGATAATGCTTTGAAGGGCAATATTAAAATCACTGTAAATATATTAATATAGTAATTTATGCATTTTGAACTTCTCCCCATTTAAATATATCTTAAAAGAATTATCTTTTCTGATATCATTACATATATATGCATACATATGCAGAGTAAAGATAAAAACAGTCTTGTTTGTCTTTCCTGTTGTACTTTGTTTTAAACATGGTTGGGTTTTGATGAATTTCAAGACCAAGATTCTGCTCTGCATCCGTCAAAAAAAAATTTTCCTCTTTATTTTAAAAATTTTAGAAAATAAATAAATATGAAAATCTTAAAATGGTTGCAGAATTTCTTTAGCATTGGGCAGGGTGATAAATGTTATAACCTAACAAATATAAATCTTTGGTTCATATTAACAAAACTGTGCATACAGCTTGGACCTCCTAATTATTTATGTTTTTTCCCTTGTGTTGGGAAGTATGTTGTATGCAATTTGAGTTACACTCAAGCAGTATTTTAAGTACTTGGATATTCTGAGTTATGTTCAAGCAAACTCTTGCTAGGGCCACAGCACTGTTTACATAGTAAACTGCAGTGCATATTTTTATTTTATTATTTCTATACAAGCTTGCAAAAGAAATTAAGTGTTGTTTCGTTTAGTCGCAGCCCAGACATCCAGAATTTTTTCACAATAATTCTATTCGTGACAGTAATATATGAAAGTAACAAAATATAATTTTAAGAGAATGTCCACCCATTTATAGTCACTAAAATGTTGTCATTTGTTGGTTATTCTTTCATTTGTTTTATGTTTAAACATGTTGATTACAGTATCACTGCTGCAACTACATCAGAATGTTTTCTCCAGGGACTTTCATTTCTTCTAATTTACTTATAAACACCTGTTGATTTTTGTCTCAGTCCCTTTGCAATTTGAGGTATATTAGCGGTACAGAAATCTGATGAGCAGTTCAGAAGCTATATTATTCCTGTTCACAAGGTCAACTGCAGAAATGTTCAAATTCATGGTCTATGTGCTCTGTAGATTTTTAGAGAAAACATAATAACAACAAACAGAGCATAGTTATGAACCCCATCTGCCATATTTTCAGCTATTTTAACAGTTTCTGAAGTTTGAAGTTTGAGCTAGTTAAAAGCAAAAGAACAACATCACCTCTATTTTTCTGTTTAAAACTTTGAAAACAAAATGCTAGGAAATGTCATACAAAATTATTTTCTAAAGGTGAAAATCAGCAAATATAAGCTTATGATTGCAAGTAAAAGTTCAATTATTTCTTACTTATAATAGTTTTTCTCCTATTACATGTTTAGCATAGATCTATTTGGGAATAAAGAGAATTTCTGGGGATAAAGATAAGTTGTCAAAGCATTTTCGATTATCAAAAATTATGTTCACAGATGTGTTCATTACCTCCTGCCAGAAGAGAGTTTATCATTAATATACAGCTCCATTTCTTTTAACAGTCCAACTGTCTAAATGCACAGAATGATCACATAACGGCCAGCTCCTCAAAAATTTAAGTATTTTCCCCCCTGGATCATAGATGCACCTATATGGCATCTTATAGTGCTTTTTGCTGAACAGAAGCCAGGCTGTAAGCAAATACTGAGATTTCAGTACTTTATAAGATATAGTAGGAGGATAAAAATAATTCAAAATGACACACTTTATTTTCCTAAGAATTATGCTATAGAAAAAAAAAGGAAATATCAATAACTGCATTGAAATAAGGATGAGATTTCTCCTTTTTACATTCTACTTTCTTGTTTTTCTTCAAATTGCATCAGCAGACAATATATTGTATACACAATCTTAATATTTTAGAAAGAAATGTCTAGAGAGTGACCAAAGTAAGCGCTATCATTATTTAGCCTAAAAGAGACAAAGCAATGATTTGTGGATGTTCTAGCTGTTGTACTACTTATTCAGATGTGAAAGGAAAGATTGTATATGCTATTAATCCAAATGATGCTACTAGTGAAGAGAATTTAAAAAAAGTTTGTGCAGTGGCTCTCAAGCTCTCTTCTTTGGGTAGTAGACATGTAGCACACAGTGTCTTGGTAATAGTCCAAGAGCAGTACCAAAGCTGTGACAGGGCCTATCAAGGCACAAGAAAGGAAGAACAAAATATTCTAAGTGATCTGCATCCTTGCAGACATATCCTTGCAGACTCCAATTGCTCTCCCTGGTTTTATGGGGAAATATTTTTTTATCTCTTCATCACATTGGCCAGCTTGTCTTTTGGCCATCTTTGGTTTATCCATTCTGGAGCAAAATTGCAACCCCATACAACAGTATAGTTGTACCATAACTGTGTAAATAAATAGAATTCCATATGAAATACTGTAGACAGTTATAGAATCCTGGAATCATTATGGTTGGAAAGACCTTCTATATGATTGAATCCAACTGTAAGCCCCTCAACCGCATGCCTGTTAAATCATGTCCCTAAGTAAGTGCTTCATCTACATTTTTCTTGGACACTGACAGGAAGAGTGACTCCACCACTCTGGCAGCCTGTTCCAATGCTTGACACTCTTTCCATGCAGAATTTCTTTCCTAATATCTAACTTGAACCTCCCCTGATGCAACTTGAGGCCATTTCTTCTTATCCTATTTTCGGTAGTCATTTTGGAGAAGAGAGGGACCCACACCTCATTATAACCTCCTTTCAAGCAGTTGTAGGGAGCAGTAAGGTCTCCCCTGAGTCTCCTCTTCTCCAGACTAAATAACTCCAGCTCCCTCAGCAACTCGTCATAAGATCTGTACTCTAGCCCCTTCCCCAGCTTCTTTGCCCTCCTTTGGACACACTCCACCACCTCAATGTCTTTCTTGTAGTGAGGGGCCCAAAACTGAGCACAGTATTTGAGGTGTGGCCTATCTGAGACAAAGCGTCATTTACCTGATGTCATTGTTTTGTTTCACGGTCAGTTATAAAATATTATCAAAAAAATCATTTGATTAAACTTTTATATGCAAAAGATTTTTAAAAAATAGACAGATAATGTATATTTTATCATTATTAAGATTTTATGGACTTCTTAATTTCATAAATCTTGCTAAATATTTGGTATATGTATATTTTCCCCCAGGAGTATCTAACATAGGGATGCAGTTCCATTAAGATAACTGGCTTCTGTAAATGCCTGAGGTAATACTGCTCTATGGGCCCTCCTTCAAAAACCCTGTGCTGCAATATTTATAGTAAACTATCTTCTTGCGTGTTGTAAATACCTCATTGATTAGGACCATAAGAATCTCAAAATGCCAATATTGATGTTCAATTGTCTGAACAATTTCTCAACATATAAATGGTTATTTTCAGTTAATTGAGGATACTCAGATATCTCAGAATCTTCTTAATATTCCTTAGTCATAGTTAGAAACTAGAGTATGAATTTCTACTTCTTTTTAATCCAGGGAATACAGAGATTGAAAGACTGAAGTATAAACTATCCCAGAAGTTTTATTTATATTTTCACAGAATATGGGAGTGCTTCCTAATCGCTCTCTATTATATTATTCTATTCCATTCTTGTATATGTTATATTTCAAAATTCAGGATAATATACTCCTACAGTCAAATTAGAAGTTTAAGTAATCTAAAAAACCAAGCAATCAGAAATTTTGCAAATACTTGAATGCGTGCTCAGTAAATTGTAAAATGTGTTAGGTGGTATTTTTTTACGTAAGGTTGTATCAATAATCTCACAACATCTTAATTTCATATCATTTAATACAGGTAAGGTAGCCATCTTCTTGGTTAACATAAGAGAAATTGAACCAATGAACCTGAACTACTGTTATAGTTTTAGTGAAATGGCCATACAACCAGAGTCTGAATTCCCAAAACAAGCTCATCTGTGGCTCACAAATGTCAGAAATTCATCAAGACTACATGAATTTAACAGCTACATTGCTGTTTGAAATAATATGCAATGGAGACCTTCAGCTGTAGTATCCTGAACCAAAATTATGCTGAAGTAACAATATTCTTTTGAGGATTTGCACAGACAGATACTTATAAAACACGCTCCTCGTTAGGGTATATAACATAATCTCTCAAAGATGTTTGTTTTGTTTTGTTTTTTCCTCCTTTTCTAATCTGTAGACCACTTCGTGGTTTTCATAAACCACTAGTCCATAAAAAAAAAAAAGAATTTACTCTGTAAACATATAAAAACCCATAAAATATATCCACAAAGAACATCAATGCAATATCTTGAAAATCACAATTGCAGCGAAACAATTAGAAATTTTTTTTGCAATATAAGTTATTTTAAAATACTTTCTTCAAATTAGTTTAAAAAATTTACATTTACAAATCTTTGCTTGAATATGGACACACTAAGTGAATTTATTAATCTGGTACTGAACTTTTAAATAAAGAGACAGAATGGGAAATTTTTTATATTAAATTCTTATGCTAAATATTCTTATACTATACATTCTTATACTAAAGAATAAATAATTAAAATGACTGTAGAACATATATCTATACAAAATATCTATTTTTATTCCTCATTAAGGAGCACTTAGAAAAAGCACTTGGGACTCTGATACAAAAACAAGAACAAAAAAAAGTTGTTAACCATGTATTTTATTGCCTTAAAGGTTTATTAGAAACAGAATTTAAGTCCGAATTAATTAGCTAATTAACAATAAGTAAGAATTAAGTGTAATGGGATAGTGTGGAAGAATTGCTTTAAAAGGGGCAACTTAGAAAGTAGGGCCTAACAGAGATTTTGGCATTACAGCAGCTTGCTTGGGGTGAGACACAGTTGCCCCTTCCAGGATGGCTGGTACGCCCGCACTCTGCTCCTCCACGGTTCCCGAGGCAGCACAACCTGCCCTCCTCGCAGCTGCAAAGGGCAGTAACGGAGGGTGGAGCGGAGTGAAGACACCGCGGCCAAACTCTGCTGCACTCCCTGTGCTGGGCCGCTGATGAGCCGCACAGGAGCTGCCCAACGGGAGATGTACGATAAGTGCGGTGCTGAGCCAGCAAGGGTGGCAAATCACCCCTTTTGGAGGAACTTTGCTCTAACTTTGCTCATTATAAGCTCATTATAATGCCAATGCTCATTGTAATGCCAAAACACACCCGCATCCCAGAAATTTCCTGCCTCAGGGGAATGACCACTCTTCACTGAGCAGGTGCTCTAGATTTTCGATTGATTGTACCTTTAAATGAAAGCAGAAACTTTTCAGGTAATAAAATGTGGTTGCAGCAAGACTGATAATGAATGAATACGTCATTTTCCTCAAGCAACATTTAATGTTTTTTTTTCTTTTCTTTTTTTTGCCATTTTTGTGAAATGAGATAACTTCTTTTTCTTCTACTCAAGTAAATTCATCTTTTCAGCAAGATTAGCTCATTCTGTTATCTTCCTGACTCAGTGACTGCTTTTACCTTTTTAACAACCTGTTTTTCTAGGAAAATAAGACATTGGCAGACCTGTGGCACAGTCACATAAGCTGCCTGGTCCCTGCTCTTCTCCCACCATAACAACATGTGTACTCATTGATTTATTGAAGACTAATTAAAGAGAGGGGTGCTCTCTTAATGCTCTGTTAAATTCCTAGCTGTGGCTAGGAGTCTGTTGCTGTGTTTAGGCTCATCTTATGAGATAGACCACCAGTCAGGACCCCTTCAACATGCACTCCAGCATGGGAGTTTTCTTTCTCCAGAGTTTAGGGAAAGCTTCTGTGACTTTTCCCTTACCTTTCCATGCCCTCCCCTTGCACTCACGTTCCATTTGCTAAGCTGTCAAAACAAACAATGACAGCAATGTCATGTTTGACAATTTGAAATAATTTTATCTGTGACTATGGAAGTCACAGATGCAAGTACACACTTGTGCACAGCAGGGGAGCAATTGGTACTATTTGAAAATCACTAAACATCAATATGACACAATGAAAAACTTTTACCATTTTATTTCTAGTCTCTCCTAAAAAATGAAGAGAGACCATGGCTCAGCTTTGAAAGCTGAATTAGAGCTGACAGGACACAAACATTTTAATTAGATTTTTGCCTATTCTTTTAGGAAGTTTTCTATGAAATTGCTGAGAAAGGCAGTAAAAATGCAACCCCTTTAAGCCATTTTGAGCTCTTCTAAAAAAAAAATAGCAGTGGGATATATGTCCTATAGGCAATACCATTTGTAAATGACTTCTATGAGAACTATTCATAAATAAAATGGGTAGAGTTCAGAATAAAAATGATAAAATTGACATCTTTTTTTTTCTTACTGAACTTGCTAGTTGGAGGGAAGGATCCCCTCGTGGGTTATCTCTAATAACGAGAATATGGAGCTAACTGTTAATGAGGATGAATGCATTGGGAGCTTTTTGGAGATTTTTAGTGCCAATAGATAATCTGCAGTCTTCTTTAACTGCAGGGAAAAAGGGTTTCAGATCGATGGGGAAAAAAAAGACTTGAAAACACAGCACTCCTCTGTTTCTTGTTTTAAGTTCTCAGATGACCGTGCTGGGAAAAGGAAAACTGGCACAATAGATAACAAAAAATACAACCTCAAGAGGGCAGGCATTTATTCTTCACAATAATCAGAAAGTATGGGCAAGAAATTTTCAACAATAAAATTAAATATAGAGCTACTGAAAAATCAAATAATGGCTTAGAGTTTATCGCAGTGACCCTATTTCTTTTATAATAACATTTAGAGGATACTCAGTGCTTAAATCTGATAAATGATTCTTTGTACGTTGCAAAGTTTCAGTGTCCACATGCTGAAGCTCAAAGGGACGATAGTAGTGAGAGTGATACAATTTTTATACGGTATTAATCTCAAAAATGAGATGAAGCTAGGATTTAAATCATCTCTAGTAAGATAAGACTTTCAAGGGATCTGAATTTCATTCCCCTGGGTTTTTCTTCTTTGTCACACAGTATGTAAAGCCAGAACTTCAAAGAGTTAAACAAGTTTGGAGTAAAGGGTTGAGTAATACTGAACCCCTCTGAATTCCCAAAGAGCTTTGAGTGGATTTTATTCTATGAAAAACAGTCACCAGAGGAAATGTAGAAAGCTCAAATGAACAAAACTAACACGACTTAATGCTGGAAGAACATAGTTGTCAAAAAGAGAGAATATAATTATCAGCAGGACGTAACGGTAATTTTTAACATGTCTCTATTTCTAAAATACTTTTTCCATTTCTGTCAAATTCTTCTATTCTGAAACATTCTCTTCCTTGATAAAATGGGGTGTGTGATATATATATATATATATATATATATATACACACCCAGAGATCTATATGACTTAGTTAGAAATGATGCACTGATATAAATATTTAACACATATGTATAACAGTTAAATATTGAGTTTTATGCTTCCACTAAATGTACCATTTTAATATTTAATTATGAGGTCCTGGGTGCTGATCTGCCTTGCAAAATCTGGTTGGCATCTTTTTCTTTATTTTTTCCTGATACTTCAGTTTTTAATGGATCTCAGTATAAATTTGGTTCAAGCTGGGAAATGTCAGCTTTCCTCTAACCAAAATAACTGTGTTCCCAATATCAAATTCCCCTTGACCTAAAGTTCATCAAAATGTTAGACTGTTTTAAATATCTGCCTTCTGCAAATTGTCCCTAAAAAAGAAAAAAAGAAAAAAAGCACTAAAATAAATTAAATCTAATAGAAAATATATGAGTTAAAATCCAAAGCAATATTTCAATCTGCTCAAACTCAAAATTGTTGGTTCTACTTCAGAATGCAAAGTCAGATGATTTGTTTTATTTTATTGTTGTTTTATGCAGGAAGGAGAAGGAAGAATAACTTTTTTATTGTTTAATGAACTATGTACTTATTTTAAAAAAATCAAAATCTTCATAGAGTTTTATTTAAATGTTATCAAGTAGGTAAAAAATATTAGAAAACTATGTGTGAATATGGAAAAAATATATATTTTATTGATTGATTAACAAAAGCTGTCTAAAAAGTTTGCTAATTGCTCTTTGACCGTCCATTATTCATGTAGTAGCAATTTAGTAATGACTCTTCAGTTACTTACAGATATTAATTAGTTATAATGGATTTGCTGGATTCCTGAATTTGTCTAAGTGCAGGTAATTATAGTTCTGTGCTCAAATCTGGACATTAAATTCTGTATCACTTAATTCATTTTTCAGAATTCAGAATTCAATCAGGTCACACACATTTTTAGACAAAAATGAAGATTTTTTTTTTCTTGACATGAGAACAGAAAGTCTTAGGGGATTCCTACCACCCACTCCTAGCCACCCATTCATCATGTGGACCACTCCAACTAAAAATAATCTTGAAGACCATTTCTACTGATGACCTAAAATTAAGGCAGGCAGTATTTAGAAAGTCTTTAATGAATAGATTCCCTATGGAATCTGTTAAAGTTTGTGGCATATGCTAATGTTATAGGCCAAGACAGAATACAACTCATTTCATCTGAGTTCCTCTTTTAGGAATGTGCTAAACCACATATCTAAACTAGAGTAGTGGTAGGATATACTGTCCATATATCAATACTACAATGGCAGAAGCTTATGAGTTTAGGTCTGTCTCTTTCACGGACATGGGAACTCAGAAGTGGTGATGAACTTGGGCCATTTATCCCAAAAGATGTTTTCAAACATTTACTTAGCAGAGTACCCTGAGGGTCCTAGAGAGTTTCAGAGAGCAGGTCTATCCCAGTGGAAAGGTAAGGGCACACATATACCTGAGCACAGTTTTCAGCAATCTTGCAATCTACTATGGGAATGTCTATGTACCTTCTGCAGACATCTTTTTGCAGTATGAGTCTCTGTCATCTGGAAAGCTGGCCATAAAAAACAAATAATAATAAAACAAAACAAAACATAAACAGCTATGCTAGAAGACTAAATTCCAAAATTGAATGGTTGCCCTCAAGGTTCAGTTTTACAGTATTTCTATGGATCTTATTAAGCTTATGCAATACTATCTGGCATTGTTAATCATTGTTTATTGGATGGCTATAAAATGAAATGAAGCATTATCTTAATATCATTATTACGAAGAAGGAGGATTCAGAGAAGTG
This sequence comes from Crypturellus soui, assembly GCA_032275445.1. Classification (NCBI taxonomy): domain Eukaryota; kingdom Metazoa; phylum Chordata; class Aves; order Tinamiformes; family Tinamidae; genus Crypturellus; species Crypturellus soui. The sequence goes on along the minus strand of JAUBNY010001100.1, from coordinate 1,582,662 downwards.
CACCATTAATAAATTTTTCCTGGAAACAGTTGGAATTGGTTATTGGACTGTGTCAATGCACCCTGTATATAGTGCTGTTGGCCTTCCTGTGAAGTTCAGCTGAAATCATGATGCTTCCAAATGATGATGATGATGATGATGACTATTTTCCTGGGCCACAGATATCAGAAACCAGAAGGCCTACATTAACACTTTTTTTTCTTTTTTTTCTTCAAAACTTTTTTTTTTCCTTCACAAACTGTTGGAAGCTTTTATTCAGCTACTTTGTTATCTCTTTCTATATTTACAGCTTTGTATGGTTTGCTGAATCAGAGGATGCAATGCAACAAATCTCAGTTGTTAACTTGTCTGTTTTTTTTCAAAGCAAAAAAAACATTTGAAAAATGTTTGGTTTCTGGCACAATTTTATCCGTCCCTCCCTGTTCTCCTCCTCTTTTTTCATGTAAATGTTATGAAAAATGAGTATAAATAAAATAGGAAAACTTTCTCTTCTTTCCTTGCTATATAGTTAGCTATGACAAATAGTTATTTACTTAAAGCCCTCAACACGCTTCTTTTTAGCACCATACCTGTAAGATTTTCTGAAATGGGATGGCTTCTTTTATTCTCATTAAAACTTCATAATTGTACTGCCTACTATATTAATATAACTTGCTCCTCTCTTCCCCCTCCTCATAAAAAGGTAGAAACTCTACATAAGTAACATTACTATGGTATTAAACTTTACTTTTCAAGCAGCTTATTAAAATGTCTGGTACCATATCAAATGCTAGTGTGACGTGAGACAGGGCCCCGATGGGCACTGCACCACCGATGGGGCCTTCGGGCCTTACGGCTCTCGGCCTGCCGCACGTGTGATCACTCTGTCGCGACGTCGCGCTGATCCGGGGACTTCCGCCACCCTGCAGGGATGCCTCGGTCCACTTACCCCGAGCCAGTGTCCGCTGAGGGAGTAGGGATGCTGATGTATTGTGGCTCGGATCCCCTCAGTCAGGAAGGTCAGTCAGAGTAGGCTGCCTGGATATAAGGGAACCAGCATGGACAGTTGACAAAACAATCCCACAAGGATCAGGGTCAACTACCAACTTTATTCAGAAAACGCATTAACTTTTATAGGGAAGGTAAAGGGGAGGAGAAAGGGAGGAGTAAGGTAAGGGATTGGGTATATGCTAATTATTAGACCCCGGTGGTTGGTGGAGCCCTGTAGGTGGGCGGTCAGTTGGCTGGGGCAGAATGCTCCGGCCCCCACCTTCAGGAGCTTCAGCCGCCGCCTTCGGGCTTCTGGAACCTTCCAGACAGGTGTTATGAGTCCCTCAGTCAGGCCTGCTAGCCTGACTGAGCATGCTCTAAGCCTGGGATCATATGGAGGTCAGGGATACCTCCTGTACATCCCCGAATCTCAAACCCTTACCTCCCTACATCTCCCCCCTTTTTTCTTAAGAGAAAGGGAACGTTAGGTATAACATTTTAAACGATAGCCAGAGACAACAATAACAGTGGCTATCAACCTCAAATGTAACATACGCTAAAGTTCCAACCTTAGCGGAAAAATGCATTAGTTACAAGGTAACTACTTTCTTAAAACAGAAGGCTCGTAGCTTTACATTAGTTATAAACTTATAAAGGCGAAATTGGGCTGGTGAGCTCGCTGTAAGGGCCGCTGTTACGCATTACTGGAAGGCCCAGGTGAGAAATGGCATGAGAGCTCACCTTAAAAATACAGCGCACAACACATAAACTTACAATTATTACTAACAACAGCTGCCTCAATTGTTTCACAATGTCTTTCACCCACCCGGAGAGCCCTAGGCTGCTTAACCACTCATCCAAACCCGTCAAATCCACAGTGATATTTTTAAAAGCAGATCACAGCTGCTTGAGTTGTTTGTGGTCGGACAAGTTCATGCAGCATAGGCTTTCCCACTCCTCGCACCCGTGCCCATGCGTGAGGAGTAGGAAGTCTAACGCTGCACGGCTCTGCAAAACCGCTTTTCGCAGCCCCTCTTGATCTTCGAGCAAATCCGAAATTGCTATGTTAAGCTCCTTGCGGGCCCAGCATGCCAGTGGCCGCAAGTGTGTGTGGGCCTCCATAACAGCAAAATGAGGCAGGAACAGACTCTTATATACATTCTTGGTCTTCCCGTATAGAGAGACGCGGGAGTCGCAGTCCGGTCCAAGTTCCAAGACAGACAGGTCTCTTCTCCTCCGCCCTGGGGAACCTGTCCAGTTTCGGACGTCTTCCATGGTGGGTGCGAAAAGGACGAGTTTGCCGATATAACATGGGCCTCTGCTGAAATACACTGGGATCCCTTGCCATGCTCGCCTTCTGCAGATGAGGAACAGTCCGGGAGGTAATGCCAAGTCCGTATTATTGCTCCAGATCAGGGGAATCCCCACAAATCTAGAAACATTCCCACTGTCCACAGGCACCGAAAACCCAGTACGATAACCTTCCTGCCCTGGGGTCAGAAAGACATTCGCCCACCGCAATCCCATCCCGGTGACTGACATAGATGACTCTGCACTAATGCCCATCTTCTCGGGGCCCACAAAAGGCCCAAAATAAACACAACCGACTTTACTCGATAGGGACCCCCTTAAATCAAGTTGCTCAGGGGGTGATGGCAAACTCTCATTTATCGATTGGATGAACAGGGCAGTGGCCACAACGATGTGGACTGGGCATCCCTCTTTCTCTGTCATTCTCGGTGGCTCTCTCTTTTCACAGGTGACAGCGGTTATAGCTCTCCTTCCGCGTCGAATCCTGAGCCACCACCAGGGGTACCAGTGTCGAGAGCTTTCGGAGTTGGACTTGCTCTCAACCGTGGCTTTAGAGGTAATAGCTGGCCCCTGAACCTTCTTAGAGGGGTTGACCCTCAGGCACTCCTGCTCAATATGTGGATTATTTATTTCCTGCCAGGTCCATCCAGACCAATCCTTCAGGTCCCAATAGGGTACCCCTATCAGGCAGGTTCGAAATGGAGCCACTGCACTCTACAAACCTAGGCAGAAAGAACTTTGATTTACCTCAGCAGCCCACCTAATCCACATATTGGGGCGATCTTTGGTTTGGTGAATGGGGGGCTGTCCCCACGAGACCCCTATGTGCATGATTAACAATAGTGCTGCCAATCCTTCAATGGTGGTATTCGCCTCCCGATCCAGTGGCACTGGAGTGTTGTTCTTCGGATATGCCGGTCGGGTCCATTTGGCTGGCACCCACAAGGACCGCGTAGGGGACAAGACACAGATACATCTCCTTCTGAAGAACAAGGCCTCAGCTGGACCTTGCCACTGACGGGTTTTGGGATCCTGGTAGGTGACTTTACCGATCCATTTTCGCAGACCTCTGTGAGTCCACGCCCATGGATCAGGACCCGTTGCTCAAGGCCCTCCCCAAACACACAAAGGTGGTTGATAACAAACAAAGCCTTACTTAGCCTCTCTTGTATATCTGATATATTACTGAACTGGGCCAAGTATATTTTCAGGGTCCGATGGGCCCTCTCAACAATGGCTTGCCCAGTGGGGGAGTACGGAGTTCTGATTCATTACAAGAATTTTAATGATGTTTAGAGGAGGCTATTATTAAACACTTTGAGAATATTGCATAGGATAAAATAATCAGTTTTATTTCTACCATGGCTTTTAATCGGAGGTGGGGTGTGGAGGGAGAAGGAGAAGAGAAGGAGAGAAAGTTAAAAAAAAAATGCAATGAGAATTCAACCTTAAAACCTTACATAGTTTTCTTTATATTGACATTTATTTATATTACTATTTATATTCCTTTGTGTTTATTGTTACCTTATTTACAATATCTTTAAAAGTCAAGACTTTCACATCTGCATTTAAATTTAGTGGAGATAAAATATAATTTTATCTTAAGTCTTTCCTTCAGATTTGCTAATATTTCCATATTTTGTGTGTTGTTTAATCATGCTGGACCAAGCACTATTATACCCCTTAAAAATCTCCAAATACAAGAGCTGAAGTATTACAAATAACACTGCTGTAATTTCAGTGTGCTGCATTTCTCATTTGAAGAGTTTTATTACAAAGGTCAATAGTGAATGAATAACTTGTAGGAATAAGATACTTAATAGAAGTGCACAGAACCGAAACAATTCTGTAAAATCTAAGACTATGTAAAATCTAAGACTAAAAGAGACAGCAAGGATCATTTGAAGGACAGACAAAGGAGTTGTTGCTTTGATACAATATTATAGTAGTGTTTGTTAGTGTTACATCATTCCTTTCTATCTAATATCAGGATCTAAACTATGCTAATATGCTGAGACTTTTATCTTTATAAATCTGAATATTAATGGACATTGAATATTAAAAATAAATGGATACACCCATACGCAGATCTATGCAAAGTTATTTAAAATAATAAAAGTGTTAGCAGAATCAAAAAGAAAAGGAAACGGCAAAAACAAAAATATTAAAAAATACATCCTGATAAAAAGTGAAATGTCAGTAAAATCAACATAATTAAATCCAAAGAAACACAGCTGGGAAAAAAAAAACCTATATGTAGTAACCATTGGATAGCCTTAAATTATTTATTTAGCATCAGGAAAAAATTTTCCCATATGTTATTCTATATAAGTCTATAAAGGACGAATAGTTATAAAGCAATTTGAAAACAAATTACCACTATAGCACTTAATAATTTATATTGTCCTTACACCTGAAATTCATATGTGCTGCTGGTCACCTCTTTTTACCATCATCACACCTATCATAGAATGAGCAAGGTATAGGAAGGGCAAGACAGACACTTTTCAGAATCATAGAAGAGCTTCTGCAAGGGAAAAGTTTTCTTTAGCCTGGAAAATAATTGACTGAAGAGGATTTTGAAAAGGTCTATAGAATCATGCATGTCAGGAAAAGATGGATAAGGAATGATTACTTTCTATTTCTCTTAACAAAGAAATAAGGGGACAAGAGATAAATTTATCAGTGGTTTTTAAGACAAGTATATATATATACATATATTACACAGCTCATAATTAAATTGTAAAACTCACTGCAGAAGGACATTGTGTATTAAAAAAAAAATGATTAAATAACTTCAGGGAAAATAAATACCTTGGTGTTAAATGTAATCGTCTATATTAAGCTTGTTTCTGAAGATGCTCCTAAATGACCAATTGAAGAAAACTACACAAGTCATCTATCTAAACTTTCTCAGAGGTTATTTTTCTTCAAGACATTTATTATGAGCTATTTAAGGAGATGATAAGATTTTAAACTAGCTGTTTTGGCTGTGTGTTTATGCTATGGTTTTAACCTTAAAAATGAGTTTTACTGCTTAACTTTGGTGTATAACTCTCCTTCAAACAACTTTTTTTCCTATTATTCTGAACAAAAAATGAATGGATATCTCAAATAAATAGAATGTTAATAATTTTTCCTAGAATAGTAATAAAGTACAATTTTACATATGATTTCAGACAATTCTGAAAGAGAATTGAAATTTGAGTTAGTGACCATCTGCCATTTTTAGTACCTTTTCAATTCTTTCTTCAAGCTGGGCCAAGTGAGATCCCAGTGAAAATAATGAAAAGTGGAGGATGATCTGAAAATGGCTATGTTCAGGACCTGTCAGAGCTCCTTTGGCCTTATGATCATATATGAAAAATTTAGATTTACTATAGTTCCTTCAGTAGAATCTGATCTATTTATTTCCTAGCATCTACACCAATTTTAGAAGAACCTTGTATGAGTTATGATTCCATTTTGTGTTTTCATGTTGTGCTGAATGGGCACAAACACAGTTACTTCAATAAGGCTACGTCAGTTTTTATTAGGTAAGAATTAGACCCCTTGTGAATGAGTGCCACTGTCTTTTATATGCCAGATTAAATTAGAGTGAATAAATTGAGTCAAGAGAACTGCCATTCAGTGTGGTACTTTCTCCTATCAGTGTAATAAATGATAGAAAGGATTTCTGCAAATCCTAAACTGAATGTAATAGTAGTAAGGTAATTACTTTATTATCACAAATCGAGGGTATACTTTTTTTTTTCAGTTCATCCTCATAACAAGGAAAAGTTTTTTTTTTTTAATGTAGAATTATGGGCAAATTATAGAGATACAGTTAGGTAAATGGAGGATATTGTTCCAAATAACATTAATGCCCATTACTTGGTCCATCTCTAGCTATGATAAAGGGCAAGAATTATTAGTTGACATATTGAAAATGCATCACTACTAACTAACTTACATTTTTCATGTAGATGAACCACTTTTCTATGCTCTGCTTTTGCTGCCTTTATCTTACTATATCTACTCTACTAGGTATATCTTCAAGGCCATCAGATACTCATTAATTTATGCACAGTTTCAGCTCTGTTCATCATTTAATAAATTTTCCTACATCCTAGCCCAAGTGTAGAGTGATGATACTGTATCAGAAGTGTAACATCCCCTTAAGGTCAACTCAGAAATGAGCCTAGTCTATTCATTGAGACAGGTAGAGCACAGAGACTTGGAGAGTATTGTAGGATAATCTTGGTGGGTAGTTTTTAGTAGTAATGTTAACAGTTATTGAGAGTAATTCCTAAGGCAAAAGTGGCAGGTGAACCATAGCAGATGGTTTGTTGCAAATTTACTTTCAATACAGTAACTCTGAAATCTTGTTCAAAGTAACAGTATTCCTTTATTAGAGCATAACGGTTACTATGAATATGAAGGTGTTTGCCTGTTAAAGACACTGACCACAAAGCTGAATCTGTTTTTATTCCTGCATAGCATTGTAGCCCCTAAACTATGGCAACATAGGATTATAACTCCTTGATTATCGCAGTATAGTTTTTTTTTTTTTTAATTTTAGTTTTATCAAATAACTCCTAAAATCCCAGACTCTCTAAATCCAAGCCTGACTCTAAACGTTAGTGGAAAGGAGCAGCAAAATATATATATAAAAAATCACTTTTATAAAATAAAACCTAGTAACAGCCCAGAAAATGAATAAGGAGGCCATAGAGTTCTGGAGAATAGTGCAGTTGTACAGTAAGAAGACCGAGATTAGAAATGTTTTGCTACATTTAAAATGTATGAGTCACCGTCCTACGTTAACATGTTGCAATATCGCAGGAGGTAAAAGGAATGGAAAGAGGAAAAACAGCAATGAGTGAGCGGAGGGTATATGCTTAGTCACATTCTAGCCTTTCAGAAAGCTTCTTCGTTAACAGACGCACTGTGTTACCACGTTGATGGCTGTCCATAAATATCTGCAGTACAGCTGGTCCTAGTGCAGCGTATGACAGTTTTCAATAAAACATTCATTGTGATGCTTTGAGGTCTTCAGAGGTACATAAAATAGTTCCCCAAATGCACATTACATACAGTTTTCCATTACACACTGCACAAAATGTCCTTGACATTCAAGAGTTTGCCATACATATTTTAACATACATCACTCAAGGGTGTATTTGAAAATACCCTCCACTTGCCTTTAATAATAATGACTTGTCAAGTGGAATCCTGATCTTGGTTAATCTAACATAATATGGACTTGATGGTTTTTATTAACTGTCAAATGGAGCCCAATAGCCGTCAGGAACATTTTTCCCTTCTGTCATGAATTTGTTCCCAGCATGTTTCATTTCTGACCACTAATGTAAAAGGTTAATAAACTGCAGCATTAAATGCCATTAATATTCAGTATGCATGGCAAGTGAATAATTCTGCAGATTTTTGATTTTAAAGACGTGGGGACATTAATGTAGCTATTCTGCAATCTTATAAAAGCATACCATGCTGCATGCATTGGCTAATTTGAAAGCTAAAATGTCTGTGAAGAATCTCTGTCACATTAGACTGTTCTCAAATCTAATAAAATCCCCATGACAGCTCCAGAATTCTGAAGGACCTATTTTTCCTTCACATCTTATTTCCTTTCCCTTACTTTTCCAAAATTGTTGTGGCAAATTATTGTTAATCTAATATTGTTTTGTAAACAATTTATCAGGTGTCATGCATAAAATGGATATAACCAATAAAAAGAGGGACTGGCTTTCAAATATTCACTTGGGCCACTGTCATTACAAGGCTGGTTATCAGTGATTTTTCTTTACAGTATCATTAATCTAAAACAGAAAAAGCAAAAGCAACAAACAAACAGGTCAAACCTCACTAAGACTATAAACAAATTGCCTGAGCACCAGTCAAACTTACTGACGATTCAAAAAACTATAGTTAGAGAGGCACTGGAACAGATCCTTCTATCTGATATTTCTATAACATTTGAACAAAAATATTCCCACTAAAAGTACTCTGCGTTTATGCTAATGACATTGGAAACTGAATTTGATAAAAAAGAGTGAAATATCAACTAGATTAGTAGGTTAAGACAATATTTCTGTTGTTCAAACATAGATATCGCAAATTTATTTCTTCTTTTAGAATTTCAAATTTCTTAATTTCCTAGAGCCAAAAATAGTTCTCACTAACTAGGCTAAAAAGAATATTACGTTTAGTGTGTTTGTCTGAGGATTGCTTATGTGTCTGATTATATGATTTTTTTTTTTATAAATCATACTTAAACTATAGCTCCAAAAATGTTTGTTTTTCTTTTAAATTAAGTCATTTCATTCCAAGGTGACACAAAACTTCCTTTATATCTAATCAGCGATAAAATACATTTCTTTTAAACCTGAGAGTTTAGTCTTACAATTGCTGGATACCAACTTTCAGTCATCTCAGCTGTTTTAACTTTGGTATTATTCACCATCATTGACAAAAGTACAGTCTAGTCAAGTAACCCCGTGTCAAGACTCTACTATTACCCAGTCTTTCTTCTTCCTGTATAGGTATAATATGACAGAAGCTGTACTTATATCATTTACTGTATCAATTACTGCTTTCAGTATTTTTAGTATCAAGTTTAACATTTTTAAGACTGATTCAGAAAGGCAATCCCAATGTATTCTGCTTAGGGCTAGGTGCAGGTGTTAACATTAATCATGTGAGATACATAAAAATATGATGTTTTCATGCCTTTCCATTGCACAGTAAACATATTCACAAATAACACACATAAGCCTTACAATAAGATACAACTGTTTCTCAATAAAATAGGAGTTTTTTTTATTTCTCATGCCTCATGCTACTGAGTATTGAAGCTGTTTAAACTTTTTCTGCTTCATTTAAGGTAGGTAAAAAAGGATGATGACTAGACTTGTTAAAGACTACTTTAAATCAGTTTAGCTTTGGGCCATTTTTGAACTTTATACTGATTTGTTGCTGATTCTTCTCAAAGTTTTTTAAAGGACAGAATCATTATGTCCTTCCTCCTCTGCTCCTTTCAAGAGATTTAATCATTTATATTTGTAGCTTAGTTAAAGTCCAGTGTCTATTTAAAACTGGGTCAACAAATCAAACTCAGACTACAAGTGAGAACTCTAGTTGTGAGTGACATTTTCAGTCCTACATGATTGTGAGAGAGTATATAAAAGTGCTCTTACTTTAATGAAGTTTCTACTTTTAGTTGCTGCTATGCCCATGAAACTAATGGATTACTTGACCCCTGAGACTGCACAACACTGTGCAATTTTCATGCCCTATGATACCTAGGTATTGCCAGCAGATATTGCTGCATTTCTATATTACTTTCTGTAATTTGGCATTATTTATAGACATTATACCTTTTAACTATCTCAAAAATACCACTTTAAGCAAAATTAATTGCAATAAGATCATCATATACTCAAATCATTAATGAATAATAAAATTCACCTATTTCACATGGTCATTCAATTGTCTAATTATCCATTATCAAGAAAAAATCTTGAATTACAGCCTACCAAAGAGTTCCTTTGGCAGAGGCAGAAATCCATTGGCACCAATTACCTTCTTTCATATACCATATGGAAAAGAAAATCCTAAAATGATGTTTGGAAGAGATGCAATAACTACTTTGTTATAGGATGAGGAGGCTGCTTTGTATCATGTCCTATTGTATTGTTAATTGGTTTTCACTATCAGAAAGAAATCTAATCATGCAGGGTGCTCCAAATGCAGTATATTCCCATATATTTTGTCTCATGTTATCACAGAAATTGACTTTCAATTATGTTGAAACAACAGGTTTACAGAACCTGTTGTCATCTTATATTTCCAGGACCTGCCTGGAATGCATCCCTGCATTTTCTGAAATGAAGGAAAGGTCACAAATTGTTTTCATTTGCTGATCTATTAAAAATGAAAAAAAAAAAAAAAGAAGAAGAACGGGAGTGGTAAAGAAAGGAACTGCAATTAGGAAATTACAGAACTTTGTTATATGGAATTAAAAGTATTGAAGTTTGTAAGATTTTTGTGTGCGTGTGTGTGAAATAATACCTATATTTTACAAGATCTTAAATAAAATAAAATGAAAAAATGACGAGGCGCGCAACGCTTACCGACCTCGTACCTCCCACGCGCCCTCGCAAGCCGCCCCTATAGGCCCTAACGCTGCCTCAGGCGGCGGTCTGATAGCCCAAAAGCTATCCCCTACAATGCCTCAGGCGGCGGTCTTTGTAGGGAACCTCCCGAGTCCGCCCCCCCCATGCCTCCTGCGGCGATTCTTAGAGGGGGTTCCCGGGGCCGCGTGATCTTTGTAACCCCAGAATGATCTTTATTGCCTCCCACCACCCTGAGGTCGAGGCCCCTCTTACCACTCCCTAGGAAGAACCGCAGGGGGACAACGGTCGATGACCACTTCCAGGGAGTTCCTCAGGTGTCAGGCACTGAGCACTCGAAAGGCCTCTGGTCGTAGGGTGAGCCCTCACGGATGTGCAGGTGCACCCTCGCAGCGGCCTGCACACCAATGCGCTGCCGACCGGGTAATTGGAATCAGGCCAAGCCAGGAAAAGAAAAACACTCACTGGCCAGGAGTAGGTGCAGCGAAAACCAACAGCAAAACCTGAACCTTTATTGGAGGGAAAACACAACTTAAATAAGGTAGGTAAGGGGAGGAGGAAATGTGGGAACAGGGAGGAGCAACATTGGGATAGGTGAGATGTAAATTGGGGATCCCAGGTGATTGGGGAAGCCCAGTCGGTGGGCGGGCAGCCTGCCAGGGCAAACCGTTCCTGGCCCCCACCTCTGGGGCTCCAGCTCACTCCTTCCAGGTTCTAGGTCCTTCCAGAGTGCTCTGGAAGATGCTCGGTCAGGCCGACGGACCTGACCGAGCATGCGCACGCCTCAGGGGTCACCCAAAGGGTATCTGGACCCCCCTGTACAATTTCTAAATGCGCATGCCTAGTACCTGGGTCACGAGAAGGGCACTATTATTTCTAATGGAGATGTTATAGGCCTATATTACAAATCACAAATCCCAACAAAAAAAATATGTATATATATATATAAAATGAAAAAATATATGTATATATTTAAAAGACTTCTTCTAGAAGAAAAAAATAACCTTCCTTCAATATGATAACATAGTTGCTCTCGATAAGCCCAAGGCCCAGGGTGTAGAGTTTTTCTATGTGTTTGGAAACTCTGTTCCAAAATCTTTCCTCTCGTTTTCCTGTGTGCATGTATAGAGCCTGCTGTTTCCCAGCTAGCTCCAAGAGCTAGAAGAGCTGCTCCAACTCAGGAGCCCCTGTCTCGCCCTAAGCCTGGCTAAGCACGAGTAGTGCAGGGTGATTCAGGTGGAAACAGGCCTTTCAACTTATTATGAGCCACCTGCACTCCAAGTTCCTCAAGTGCAAGCCATTTCTGTCCCAGCAGTTTGATACTCTCATTTTGTATATGTTGAGATCTCATGAGTGGGATATAGGGTCTCAGGTGGAGCACAACAATGACATGACTACACGGCTTTTGTACCAAAGCTGGCTGATATCCAACCTGGAGTTTGGGGCATTGTGAGCTTGAGTGCACCAGCAGACGCTTCGTGGCCCGCCTTCAATCTCTAGTGGAGAAAGAGGAGGAAGCAAATGCTCAGACAGACTGCATTGTTTTCTGGCTGTAATCACTAGTATCTTTTCCTTCTACTTGAATACAGAGAAGCTCATTGAAGCTAAGGGACTTACTATTTTGCGCTCCCAGGGTTTTGCTCTGAATATACATGAGCAAAACAGGAAGAAGAATCTTATACTCTGTTCAGAACAAAAAACTTTCAAATTCTAAAATTATCTAACTAACTTTTTAAACAACACTTATTGCATAGTTGAGGTAATTCTGCATTCAAAGCCTCTGAAAGAAAATGAAGCCGCTGGAAAAACAGGATGGAAAAAGAGCAATTATTATTCCTTTCCTCTATTCCCACTTCTTCCATAGTAAATGGGCTTTGTGCCAGAAGGAGTGAATTTCTCCCTTGCTAAATATATGTATAGACTTTTAAAAATGGAGTAAACTGAGTATATAAAGCTGTATTCATGCACATCCTCAATTAGCAATATAAATATTTTCAAAATAATATGGTCATTGTAAAGTGACCATAAGATACTCCAAAATGAGCACTCAGTGGTGCTAATTCATGCCTAGCTGCATTGATGGTGACTTATCCTTCAGACCCTCAGCTAGCAGCAACACATTAACTATGAGTTAATGCAGTACAGTTTATGCCCTGCTGTATCTTCTTGCTTAATTAAAAATGAACTACTTTAATAAACTGGAGAGATGAAGCTTCACCCCCTACATGCTTGAGCAGCATGTCTTTGAGCAGCACAGAAGTCGCTTTCAACTTTCCTCATTTCAGGCTTCTCACAATAACTATTCACACAGAGATTTGTTGACTGTTGTTGAATACAGTTGTTTTGCACTGCAGTGATCCATGTATTTGCAGGATAATGAGTTACAGGAATGCGTAGATTCTGTACCCCCATCTTTCTTTTAAGCTGTTGTCCTGCCACAATAAAATACCTCTCTGGAAGTTAGTATTTCTGACACAGCAATATAATTTTCTCTTAATACTTGAAACAACACTGCCAATGACAATGCTCTTGGAGCCACAGCTTTCAAAAGAAACTAATAGAAAAATAGAGTTGTATCAGGAAATGTATACTTGAGGCTGAAAGACAAAATGCTGCATGTAACAATAAAGAAGTCAATGCACTTGATACAGAATTATTCTGAATCTGTCACAAAATGAGATGATACAAGAAAATGGTATACCTTAAAATTAGTATTTCTAACAATTTTACGAGATAAATTTATGTGATTAATAAAGATGTGATTAATAAAGATGTAAGCTATCTCTAGTAATATTGCTTTCGCATCTCTTAATAATTTTAGAAGCTTATATTGACTATAACTATATTATGCCCAAATTCATTCATTGATCACTTAGGCCTTTTAACACTTCTTTGAAAAATAATTTTTGTAGTTTTTGGAATCTTGCATCTCCATCTCCGTTTTAAGAAAATATCATTCCTTACAAGTTATAATTCCTTTGTGATCCTATTTATCTTATTTTATGTTATCAATTTCTTTAATGTTCCTTCAAGATAAATCACAAGAAAAAAAAATTACGAGAGTAGGATCTAGAACCGGGGAAAACAGTTACAGTATACAGCAGTATCTTTACCCATCTATTCTTCATGAAGTATTCAAGTATCCTATATTAGTCCTATATTACTGCTACACAATGATAGGTAGCTGAACTACAGAGAGCAGGAGTGGGGAAATAATTTGACCCCATGGGGTCTCTTTGCAGAAGTTCAAAACAATTTTCATTTTAATCTTTGAAACTCACAGCATCTTCTGCATAAATGTAATTTTCTATATACATCTTCCTTAAATAAAAGGCTTACCCACTTCCACAAGATTACAAAATGTCATATTTATTTCCCTTATTATTACCTCAGAATGAAACATGTGTCTGCTTTTATACAATTATGAGCTCTGTTTGTTCTTGTGTTTTAGCTCTCTAACTTTCCATTACTAAATGTTTGTCACTGAATAATGCATGAGTACATTATCAAAACTGTTTTAATGACTTATGCAGGGCAGAGATATCTTTCTTTATTTGCCTAACCAGTATCACACTTCACAGTTTTCCTAAATCATTACCTCTGGCATGTGTCAGAATACTTCAGGGGCCTAGGGATCTAGGTAACAATTCAAAAAATGCAAAACAGTAGTCGCAGACAAATGATTCCTGTCTATTCAAAACATTCAGTGAAATTTGTAGATAGGAATTTGATATTATGACTAGCTTTTCTAAATACAAATCTTAGCCCTGACTAATACTGAACTACAGAAAATAGAAACATCACAGTTTGATGTGTATATGTGAGAGACGGAAAATGGGAATAACTAGATTAAAAAAATGTTGCTGATATCTTTGCCAGACTTTAGGTATTTGGAGTGAACTGTGTGCTGCATCACTTTGATTGCAAGTTTTGACATAAATGAATCCACCATTTCCAAAAATAGGTTTGGAGGAAAAAAAAAAAAAAAAGACTATACATGTAGAGAAAGTGGTCATGACGTCTCTTTAACAGGCATTAACATTTTGATTATTTCAGTGAGGACTTTAAAACACAGTCCTTCGGTCCCTTTCAGGGTATCTGTACAGTTTTTCAAATAAAAGACAGGTCTCAGGTCTTTTCACCAAAAAAAAAAAAAAATTACTCTCAAGCCACATTTCAAATCCAACAGCATATTTGACATACATTCAAGAGAGATCTCTTGATGTTTTGCTGCTAAATACTCTACCTGGGGTCAGAGAGTCCATGCGTTTCTTATTTTCCTGTTAACTCTGAACTCCAAACTGCCAAAGAATTAACAAACTGGAGCCTGAACTGGCCTGAACATGATGGACTGACGAGCACAGACCTGGAAAGTAAGACATATGTTGCTTATTCATTTAATTTTTTTTTTGAAAGTTTCAGGACAGTAGGGGAGGAATGAAAACTTAGAAGATAGCAGGTGTTATGGGACAAACAAGAGCATGGTAGATAAGTATATAAAGGGTATCAAATTATCTAAAAGAGAAGTAAAATGGCTGAAGCCATGAGGAAGAAGGCTCTTTATTGATGGGGAAATCAGAAATTCATTAGTGAATAGGTGGCTAAAAGGGAAAAGTAATATACAAGGGGTTGGGGAGACAGATAGAAGAAGAAATTGAGAGGAAATAGGATTTCAAAGCAGGAAAATTGGGAGAGAAATATATTTTCTCATTGGTATGTTCCTGCCTAGAGCTGCAACTGATGCAAAAAGTCATGAGATCCAATCTGTAATTTGCTTCCAGAAAAAAATCTCAAACACGATACCTTTTCCAAGGCTCTTTCCACTCCCTGCAGTGACATAGTATAATACAACAGCTGTCTACTGTTGAATTTTACTTCACCAACTCAGTTTGCATAAGAGTTGGGATCCTTATAATGATTCCAGACAAGAAAAAAAAAGCCATTCTTTATAGTACCATTTCCGAATAAATACAAATCATTGCACTCAGAAGATAGGTAAAGAATTTTAATTCTGATCTTAAACTATATTCCACTGTCAGTTAACTTTTGCAGCACTGACTTTCACTGGAAACGTTCTCCAATGATATATGATTAGCAGTGTATTTTAAAGGACAAAGCAGCCCCCTTCTAAAAGAGTACATCTTCTCAACAGTAATATTTGTGGTAGAACAAGAAACTTAAATTCTCTCAGAAAACTTGAGCTCTCTCTTGAGTATTTTAGTGTATTGATAATGTTTGAGGAAAAGAGAAGCTTCATTTCCATTTGAGGTAAGTTCCAACAAAATGGCAGTGTGTAATTTTGACTGTCCAAAGATTATGACCTTCCAGGGACAATATTTGTTTTTAAAGATTTAAAGTAATGGTTTATAAAGCCAAGTCTTTCATGCCTTCAGCACAAAGGAAAAAGGAATAGTGAGTATGTTCCTTGTCCAAAAAGTCATCCAATTCTAAGGAATTAAATCAGTGTATTTTTTTTTTTTCAAAATGTTTTTGTTTCATTTTCAGCCTAGGTAGTTGTCTAGCTTTTTCTAACTTCTTGTTTATAACATTGGTTTATGAGAACTTTGCCGAAATCCAAGAATTGTGCAGTTCCTCTGAAAAAGTGAAGAACACTGCCTCTTGGCAACATTTAAGCAGTCCCCCAGCAGTGGAAGCAAGCAGGTGGCGGTTAACAGTCCAAGAAGATATTTCAAGTTTGGCATCACTGCCCAGGCACTCAGCCAATCACTTTGTAGCCTGAAGGTATAAACAGACAGACTATAGAGTGGATTTACAGAAGTACTTGAACTTCAGTACAGGAGGTGACAGTACAGAACACAGATATAAGGGACAAAGAGGAAGCTGCTGCTAATAACCCACCTCAAGGAAGGGATATGATAGATCAGTGAATCCTTTTACTTTTCTATTTTTCTGTAATTGCCACCTATCAGCAGTGAAGAAGAAATAGCACTTTCTTAGGTTTCCTTTATAATATTGCTCACAGGAATGATTTATAGTAACATTTAGAAGAGTGTGTCCTTCCCCAGTCACGCAGTTAAAAGAAATGTTTGATGAACTGTAGTTATAAGGGCTAATAAGAAAAGTGAGTAGCAATTCATTACTATTTCCTTGTCTGTCAGTAGAGAACCTGAAGCAAGAGAGTAACATAACCTTGTGCATTCACCTCTGTTCATCAACTTAATTGATTTTGGTGGATAATTTTATCATGACATTCATAAGTATATAAGTATTATGCAGACTTTCCCCACAAAAAAACAAAGAGTTCAAGTTTGCTTTCAAGTAAAAAGCAATCAGTCTATGAGCATGTATGCATGTGTGTGGTTTGGATTATACTGTTTTTAACTGAATATTATCTATGTTGTAACTTTCAGAAACACAAATGGGAGAATTCAGATGTTATGTTGAAAATATTTTAGTATGACTTTTTGATTATGTGATTTTTTATAAGAAAGAGAATACTCCTCTGGGTATTCTGTACTTCATACTCCTGTTTATATCCAGATGTCATTTTTACAGGAGACATATTGGATTAATCTGAAGCTGTTATTCATGCTTTCACTGTGATATATTGTGTTTCAAGATAATAAATTTCAAATTTTCAAAATAATAAAATGTCAAAACATTTTCAAAATAATAAAATCCTGTACATTTGTTTAATATACAGCTACATATCATGAATCATTACAAATAAGCAATAACCAATATACGTATAAAAGACAGGACTTCTTGTAATAACTCAAATATAGAATCTAGAATCTGTGGAAAATATAGAACGAATAAAGGATAAAAGTTTGTTATTTGGTAAGAATTGTGATTTATCAGATGATTTGAAAGACTCTGTACTTGTTAGGACACGTCTTGATGGGTTAATTTAAATTCAAGAAAGAGGATAGAGAATACCATAGAAGAATTTTCCTTGGAATATTTATTTTTGCTTGCTTCACATCATAACACAGTGACAGGAGAGAAAGTGATCCTTGCCATCAAACATTTAATAAAAATTTGAATAGGGAATATAGAATTAGTAAAAAAGAGTATGGAGAAATAGATGAGGAACTACTGAAGGTCCTATGAGATTGTAAGTGTTATCAGAATGTCAGTAACATCAAGATGAAAATTACTCCAGGCTTTCTTATTTATTACATATTAAATTTTCAAAAGTCTAGCTACCCTGCAAACATAAGGAAGACTACAAAAAAATACGAAGCATAAAGGAGCTCGGAAGTAGATGATCACTGACACCATACAAATACTACACTAAGAGCATTTGAAAATTAGTAAAAAAAAAATACTTCATCCTTTCAGTGTTGGTTTCAGTCTAATAATTTGAATGGTCATAAATTCTGAGGAAGTGTAAACAAAACTTATTGGTGTACTACATTATCTTCAAAAGGCTTTATTTTATTCAAAACAATCCTATTTATGTCTGCATTTTTATTTTTCTTTCACTCCCAATATGATGATCATGAATTATAATGTCTACTTGAAGTCTTGTTTGTTATTTTTTTCTTGAAGTAGCTTTCCTTCACATTCCTGTCACTAAAAGTGAGGAATGTTCATCCTATCCCAAAATGAACCTGTACTTTCTCTTAGCTTCTAATAATTACTAAACATAGAGTTACTCATTTTAATTATTTAAATGTAGCTGTCAACTTTAGGTTTTAGCTGAGCATTGCTTTTGCTTTAGAATAGCAATTTTATTCAATCAGCTATGGTTTTCTTATTCTATTAAGCTTATTTTCACTTGATTCTAGCAAACCATATTAATTAAGCTTTATTCGGCTATAATGGAGTTCTTTATTTGTTTGACTTTAATGTTTACTCAGGAAATCATTCCTATTTGTGGACCACTTCAGTGTCTTCTTAGTATTAAGCATATGCTTACATTCTGTCTGGAAGTTAGAACAAAAATGTAAAGACTTTACTGAACACAAGAATTTATATTTGTATTTCTACACTATTCAGTAATTACTGAAATTTATGATAACAAGAATTGAGAAAAGGAAGAAAAATGCCATATTTTTATACAGATTAAAATTAAAAGGAAATGATTTAAGACTTACTAAAAGGCAATGACTTATGTAAGTTAAGTGTTCTCTAAGTAAATCTAAGATTCTTCATACCTGAACAAAATGATCAACACAAGTAAATCTCTGTGAAGTTAAAACATATTGCAGGACTTATACAGAGGAAAAAACGATGAGATTTAAAAGCAGTGGGAGATCTGTGTTCTAGAAGAGCATGATTTTATTCTTATGTCATATATATACAATCCCAAGTTCAATGGACTTCAAAAGAGTTCCAGTTTTGTTCTTTGAAATGATTACAGAATTACTTGATCACATAGGGCAGGAGTAAAACTGTAGTTCTTGGAAAATTTACACATAGTAAAGATCAAGATTTATTATCTATAGATAGTCTGTGGTGGGACCAAAGGCATTTAACCTCTGGCAACTCAGTAGGTACCTAACCTTAAAGGTCCTGGAGCTGTGCATCCCTCATGGCTATCAACACTTTCCATTTTACAAACTCCCATTCAAAAATAAAATGGAAAAAAGAATCATATGAGATGACCTTATGACAAAGAGAAAAAATACTTTTTATTAGACAAATAATAAGGATAGAACTTTTCTTTTTGGTGATAAGAGTCAAGAAAAAAAGCTATATTTTTCCAGAAATTGTTTGGATCTTTTTTTGCATGTAAGGAATGTACAATAAATCCATACAAAAAAATTAACGACTTCTAATTCTCCAATGCCAATAGGGTCCAGCATAGAGTGACAAAGATGAATAAGAGACTGGAGTATCTATTGCATGAGGAAAGACTAAGTAAGTAAAAGTGAGTTGGGCCTGTTTAGCCTAGAGAAGAGAAGGACAGAGAATGAGAGGAGATCTGATCAATATATACAAATACCTGAGGGGAGAATGCAGTAGGGAGGATGGGGCCAAACTCTTCTCCATGCTGGCCAGTGACATGACGAGGGCTAATGGGTACAAATTCAAAACACAGGAAGTTCCACCTCCATGTGAGGAAGAACTTCTTTACTGTGAGGGTGATAGAGCCCTTGAACAGGCTGTGCAGAGACGTTGCAGAGTTTCCTTCTCTGAAGATCCTCCAAGCCCGCCTGGATGTGAGTCTGTACCATATGGCGTACATGGCCCTGCTTGAGCAGGGGGATTGGGCTAGATGATCTCCAGAGGTCCCTTCCAACCTTAACCATTCTGTGATTCTTTGAATATACCATTTATGCCCTGATTTTACAGTTTATATATAATATATGTATGCATGTATATGTATATATTTAAGTGTACATACATCTATATCATATGTGTGTTTAGGTATGTAGGCTACCTGAAATGAATAATTCAAGCTCTTTGCACTTTTTAAATGTTAAAAAAAAAGAGAGAGAGAGAGAGAAAGAGAGAAAGAATTAAAATTCTAATATGGGTTTTCAGTAAAAGTAAAGTAAAATTGTTTTCATCACAATCCTTATTAAACGCATTTTTCAAAAGACAGGTAACAGAAGGCTATTGTAGTGAATCAGAATATAAACATATATTTCCATGAATAAATATTACAAAAAGCAATCAGATGGAACTTAGAAGGTATGGAGAAAGCTAGATAATTTTGTGTCATATTGGTACAAAGAAAAAGGAAAACTCAGTTAAACTATATTTTTAAGGGAGCAATATCAGCATTCTGATCTGTAATATTTTATCCTTAATCCCTTGAATTTACTGAATGTAGCAAGTTGGTTTTATAACAGCTTGGAATTGAATGCTTGCTGCCAATATGATAAGAACAACTTTTTCAGGGGGTGACTTTCAAAAATGTTTCCTAGCTGAATAACCTAGGACAGTTTCTGAGAGAGTACAAAAATGAGAGTTAAAAACAAGAGGAAATGATACTGACTTCCTCAGCTTCTTTACAGTTAAAAATCTGATTTTAAGTTACGTGCCCTTGTTACTGGGCAGAATATGCCACAGTAAGTAAATAATATTCAGACACTACATCACCTTGAACTGGTATGACCAGACTAATGAGACAAAGACTCAAGGGAAGGCTTATTTGTTAGGATGGTTACATCTATCCTGGTTTTGCAACCGAAAGATATTTGGAAGTGTAAACATTAAACTTTGATTTACAAAGAACTCAGACATTCTGTTATTGAAAACAATGAAATTATATTTTTATCCTAACTCCTGAAAGAGTTAACTTCTGAATAGTGCATATGAAAGGATATTTTCTCCTTTTTTTTTTGTATATTCTTTATTCAACATTCTACTGATAGACTCTGATTACAGTTCTGTAGTGCTAGGCTACATACATCAGAATTTTATGTGCATTTTTTCATGTTTTCCCCTTTTTGCTTCATATACTACAAGACAAGCTTTTTCTAAATAGAATTGTCTTCTACATTAACAGTATTTTAAAAACTTCAGTACTTCATTAATTAGTAGTAAGATGAATCTTCATTCAGAAGTTATAAGTGATCCAATATAA